>CAUYPK010165185.1:0-33080 GCA_963574355.1 Loris lydekkerianus | reverse complement strand
ATAAAATGTACAATTTTTTTAAAAAATTTTTTTTCTATTTTATTTTAAACCTTTTTAATTTTTTTTTTTTTTTTTTTTTTACTAGGGGGTTTTTTTTTTTTTTTTTTTTTTTTTTTTTTTTTTTTTCTTCGCAGTTTTTGGCCGGGGCTGGGCTTGAACCTGCCACCTCTGGCATATGGGGCTGGCGCCCTACTCCTTTGAGCCACAGGTGCTGCCCCCTTATAACTTTTTTGAGGTAGGAACACTCCTGTTTAACAGGTGAGAAGATCAATGCAAATAACGATTAAGCAATTTGCCTAAAATCAAGGAGCTTGAAGTGGGGCTAGGACTGGAATGTAGTCCTACCAGTCTGCAGAGGCTAAGCTCTTTTAACCATCACATGACAATACATACACACTCATATACAAAACAATACAGAAAGGGGTACACTCAGCAGGTAGTACAGTGACCCAGTACTACCTACAGCCAGAAGAATCAGAGGTCGCTCTATGGAGTGAGCAGTCCTTGACTGGAGTCTTAAAAAACAGAAATACAATGTTAGGAAAAGTAAGTAGTTCCATGGTTTTCAAAAAACCAGCATTTGTAACATGCTGGTTACAAATATGGCTTGAATGTCCCTGAGTCCTCTTCTGTAAAGGATCAGGACAGACTGCCCAATCCACAAGAAAGAAATTGATGATATTTTATGATTAGAATACAATTTTAGCAATTCAAAGTGAAGAAAACATTTTTTCTTTCCTATCATTGCTGCTCCTCTCCTCTCTCCCTGTTCAGCAATAATTTTGAAAAGGAATAAGGAAAAAAAAAAAACCCTCTTCCTAAATAAAACCTAAGAGGACAATGAACTATTAAAAGAAAATTCACAGCACTCATTGAAGAAGAAAATGTCTCTGGCCTGGGTTAAGAAATTGGGCCAAACTTAACAGAAATAATTGTGTCATGAGTGTGGAACTAAATTTCAATTTTTAAGTGGAGAACAGTCATCAAGAAAAATAAGTGACAAGGGAATAAAATGAACCAGACAAATCCATAAAGAAAGTAATCCTTTAGCCTGAAAAGTTTACTCATGTTTGGAATAAAAATACTTACTTAAATATTCTTCCCTCAAAATAAAGCCAAAAGGGAGGAGGGTGGGGAGAAAACTGTCATTTGTTCATGATTTTTTTCCCTCAAATTATATTCATACATTTACATGCATAGCATATTATATATATTATATAATAGCATTATAATGTATAATACTATTATAACATATGTATTATATATTATAATAGCATTATATATTAAGTAGTATTATATTATTATATATTATATAAATATATATGTAATATTCCTTTATACACATACACACACACACACATATATATATATAAAGGAATATTTCTTGTGAAGCAATAATAATTCACCAATAGAAAAGGGAAGGAAATTATCTTTTGTTTTAGCTACTCTCTACTGTCAAGAATCTGAAACACTCATCAAGGTGACTTGCAAGTTGCATGTTACTAAATTCAAGTCCTCATCTTACTTATTGGATTTGCTGCAGGTGACACACGGGATCCCTCCATCTCCTCTCATGTTTTCTGCACGTGGTTTCTAGGGCACCTCGCTCCTGATTTTCCTATCTCTCTGGTCACTCTTTCTCAGTTTCCTTTTCCTGAACTTTTAATGTCACACAGTGTCAAAGTTCAGTTCTTATTCTCTTGTTTGCTGACATTTGCTCTTCAGTGAGCTCATGGGCTCACCTGACTTTACCATCGCAGGTATATGACTCTCAGTTGTGTATTTCAATGAAGCCTTCTTTTCTGAACTTCAGATTCAGATATTCAGCTGCTTTCTTGGTATCTCCACTTGAACGTCTAATGAAGATTGCTTAATGAACATATCCAAAACTCAGCTACTAATGTCCCTCACCCCCACAACTCCAGCTTAAAAAATAAAAATCCTACTCTATCCACAGATTTCCATATCTCAGTTGATGGTAACTCCAGTCCTCCTAGTTGCTCTAGCCCCAAACTTCACGATTATCCTAATTTCTCGCTCTCATGTCTACCTTAAATCTACCAGCAAAACCTACTGGCTCTATATTCAAAATATGTCTCGCATTTAACTGCTTCTCTCACCTCTACTGCTACCACCCTTGTCCAAGCCATATCTCTCTCACCTGGATTGTGGGATGGCCTCCTGATTGACTTTCCTATTTCAACCCTGTCCTTAGAGACTATTCTAAACATAGCACATGTTCCTTTTAATATCTAAGACAGATCACATCACTCCTATGTTTAAACTCATGCAATGGCTCTCATCTCACTCATGATCAAAGACACTGTTCTTCATACACAATCCTATGCCGTCTGTGTTGGTAGCTGGCCCACCTTTCTAAGCCTCTCCATGTATTTTTCCCTTTAATAACTCTGTCCAGCCATGCTGACCTTCTCACTGTTCTTCACATACACTATATATATGTGTGTGTGTGTGTGTGTGTGTGTGTGTGTGTGTGTGTAGTGTGTGTGTATACATATATACAATTAGCAATTAACTTATTTGTTATGTTTACTGTTGTTCCTCCTTTCACCTGTTAGAATGCAGGCAAAATGTGTGTTCAACAGGTCAGGGGTCTTTGTTGTGTACAACGTATCCTAAGAGACTAGGCAGCATGAGGCATCTAATCATGCTTAACTCAAAATTGCTTAATGAATCTCTAGTCTCTTAGCAAACTATAAAGAGCTTAGCCATGTGATTGGACTTGTTCCACTAAGAATCTTACTACATTCCTTTCTCTTAAAAAGCCAGCATGTGCCATAGTACATGCTTAATGTTTGTTGAATGAATTTCTAAATGTCACTGTTGTTGTCAGTGGAAGAAATGAAGTCTCATCACAAAGACTGCAAAATCATAAAAAAAATCCAACAACGAAAAAGAACAGTGTGTACCATTTGTTCACCCATTCATCTACTGAGTATGAACTTGGGTAACTATGATGTGCTGTGCACAGGTATTGGGGTCAGAAGTAGAAGGTTTGGTCCTTATTTTTGTCTGGAGCAAAAAGATAAGAAAACACACAAGTACAATTGAGCCTGATAATTACCTCTGCGGAGGAAAGCTTTTGAGTGGGGCTGGAGAGGCAGATGGAAAGAGCCACATCAGGAAAGTGTGTTTCCTGAGTTAAGTTTTTAAGGAGTTAAGGAAAGAGGGTTGGTAGGGACAAAGAGCCATTCCAAGCAGAGGATGCAGCTTTTCTGGAAGCACAGACATGGAGAACGAACTGCAGGCTGCTCAAGGCAGCTCAAAGCCTGGAATTTGGCAGATATGTAGAGGTAGAGAGTTCTTCTTTCACTCATGACTGCATAATGTGATTTAATCTTAAAGCTAAGGGGTAGTCATTAAAGTTGCATACTCAATTTTGCATTTTATTTTGTTTATTTCATTTCATTTCATTTTTTGAGACAATCTGCCACAAGGCCTGGCTACTTTTAGAGATGGGGATCTTGCTCTTCCTCAGACTGGTCTTGAACCCCTGAGCTCAAGCAATCCACCCACCATGGCCTCTCAGAGTGCTGGGATTACAGAGCCACAGCACCAGGCCTTTCAAGTTTGCATTTTAGAAATATCTGATAGCAAGCAGTATAGTACATGGGGCCTTGAGAAAGATTATATAAATAGGAATGGAATTTTAGTTCAGACTTAGAAATGCACTATAAATTGGTAAGGTAAAGCACTTTAAGAATTGTAATTCTTGACTCAAAGTTACCAGACAATTATTAATATCATTATTTACCATTTTTTCAAAAGATTCAAAAGAAATCGAAGAAATTCTTAAATGCTTTGTTATTCAACTCCAAAACTTAAATGAAGTGAAACAATGAAGTAAATCAGTCTCAGTGTCATTCTTTACTCAACAGGGAGCTCACAAGTACAGTCCAAGAGAACATTTATGATGCCAAAAGAAATACCCCATCCATCCATCATCCCTCACTCCCACTCCCTCCTCAACATCTCATATTGCTCTTTCCAAAAGATACCAATACTCAATAGCTACTTGTGACTCTAGAGTCCCGGTAATCCTCTTGGCATTGTAACATAAAATCTTTCTTTGTCCCTAAAGCAAGAAGGGACAGATTGCCTGAATCCCAGGAGTGATTACCTCAAACAACCATTTTACTTTGCTAGGGCACAAAAGATCTTTCTCAATTGTCTTCTTTCACAACATGCCTTGCTAGCCAAGTCTTAGAGGTTAGTTTAGTTTGGGGGACCACTGCAAGCAATTGGGAAAGAACCAAAATTATACTGGCATTGATACAGAACTGAACTTTTGCAGGTAAATAAAACTCTGTTCTCTAGTTTCAGTCATAGTGCCTTAAAATTTGTAAATGATTTTCACATCTCCTCAAGTATTTATTTTAGAAGTTCAAAAAGGAGAAATAGACATCAGGCACAATGAGTTCCAAGGTATGAGTACCAAATACATATTTCTCTTTTAGGGCAGGACTTGAAATGTGGACAGCTGGTACAAAATCGAAATGCAAAACACTTCACATCTAAGTCGGTAGTACCTATGTAAGGATATACATAGTTAGACGTCATTTATACCATTTACCTATTTAATAAAAATAAGGAGAAAATGGGAGGAAAGCTAAAAATGGCTCCAAGCATATAGAAAAATGTCCACAAGCACACGTGCACACACACACGTGCACGCGCACACATTTGGGTATATACGCATAAGACTCAAGTATTTGATGTTATCTGCCTAAGCTTGCTCTAAAATTATTTTCACAAACAAACTATATATAGAACTAAAAGTCATTTTTGAAGCGATTTTTAAATATTCACTGAACTTTTAAAAATGATACTAACCTTTTGGAACAAATTGTGGCTTTTGATGGTTTGTTTCAAAATGTCTAATGCGGGAGGCAACAGCATGAAATGAAGTCTCAGCACCAATTCTAGAATAACACATATATTCATCAAAGGGAAGGTTTCCTTTTTCTGGGGTCCTTCTTTTCAACAGTGAAGTTATTTTCTATGAAATAAATTTCTTTTTAGAAAGTGAAGTTTCTCAAGGATTGCTCAATTCCTCTGAATTTAATCTACTCAAGGGAAAACTTCCCAGAGAGAAAGAATAGCTAAGCTTGACCATTCCTTGAATCCTGCTGTTATTTTCTTCCTTAAAAAAAAAAAAAAAAAGACATTTTTAACTTACTGTGTTTTTGGAGAGGGAAGGGAGGAAAGCATCAACTTGGTGCTAGCCTTTCTTTCCCTAAGAATGATAATCTAAGAACGAGAAGAATATATATGTTTGTATGTATCTAAAGAAAATAAAAATAATCTAAAATTTGTGTAATTGACATTCCTTATAATTTCAAATAGCAATTCAATTTATAAACAAGTAAAGCAGTGGAACTGTGATTTTTTTCCCATGCACTTTAATATTTTACCTATTAATGAAAAAATCCTCCCATCTTCCTTTAATATGATAGTAGTGTTTAAAGGCTTTGTTTACTTATTCATTCATTTATTTATTTATTTGAAACAGAGTCTCACTCTGTCGCCTTGGGTAGAGCACCATGGTATCATATCAGCAACCTCAAACTCTTGGGCTTGAGCAAACCTCTTGTCTCAGGCTCCCGAGTAGCTGGGACAACAGGCACCCATCGGTACACCCACCTATTTTCTGTTCTTAGTAGAGATGGAGTCTTACTCTTGCTTAGGTTAGTCTCGAACTCATGAGCTCAGGTAATCCACCTTCCTCAGCCTCCCAGAGTAGTAGGATTATAGGCATGAGCCACCAGGCCCGGCCTAAATGCATCATTTTTAATAAACATATTATACCACTTGATTCAAAAGAGATGTAGCAGCACTATAAAGCAAACTAAAGTTACTGAAGTTAGCTGGAAAAGAGCCTTTCTCTCAAATAAAAAAAGCTCTGTTTATAAGCAAAAAACCAAAAAGACCTAAAGTGAAGAGGGAAAAAATTAGGAAGTATTAGGGGCTTGAGAAAATGTACTTAGTCTTCTCATCTCTTCAATGAGAGTCTTCATAGCACCTGCTTCACAAGGTTGTCACGAGGAGTAAATAAATTCACACGTGTAAAGCCCTAGTGTCTAGACTCATATTGAATGCTCAAGAATTATTAGTATTTACTATTATTATTGGCAAAAACTCAAAGTATTTAGGCCATCTCTCACTTCCCATATTAGAGCATAAACACAGTCTTAAAGGAATCACAATCTTGGCTGCCAAGCAGTGATAACCTTATTTCAGAGAGAGTACACTAAAGAAACAGCTCAAGATTTCTAAAATCTGGAAGCAAGAAACAGCCATTAAAGAGGGATCAGTATGTCTGATTTGTAAAGAGATGACTATCACCTAAAAAAGAGGAAGAAACCTTATTTCACATTTTCCAGAAAGCTGGACTTGAATTAAATGGTGGAAGTTAACGAGGAAAATGTCTGTTTGGTCTAAAAAGTCTCTTACATCAAAACCACTGACCTTATCAAAGAATAGGCTGCCTTGATGGGTGGATGGCATACTGCTACTGAGTGTGAAAGTGGGAGTTTCATCAGTCAAGGATGATAAAGAAAAAGTTCCTGAGCAAGTTGAAACTAGACAACAATTACCACCACCACCACCACAATGACAACTGACATGGAGACAGAAATTGCTCAACATTGTTATAATTACCTTACATACACTGACGCATTCAATCCTCACCACGGCCACCTGGCTCCACAGTCTATGCTCTTAACCTGTACAGTATGCTGCCAACCTCCCAGCTCTAAAATCCTGGGCAAGTTACTTAACCTGTGTCTCCATTTCCTCATTTATAAAATTAGAGTAACAATACCACTTACCTCAGATGATAGATTAAATGCACTGATACATTTGTTTAGCACTTAGAACAATGCCTGACAAATGGCAAGTATTTAATTACTTTTTAAATAAGTGTCATATCAACTTTTTTTTTTTTGAGACAGAGCCTCAAGCTGTCACCCTGGGTAGAGTGCTATGGCATCACAGCTCACAGCAACCTCCATCTCCTGGGTTCAAGGGATTCTCCTGCGTCTGCCTCCCAAGTAGCTAGGACCACAGGCACCCGCCACAACGCCTGGCTATTTTTTGGTTGCAGCCATCATTTTGTTTGAATCCGGGCTGGATTCAAACCTGCCAGCTCAGGTGTATGTGGCTGGCGCCTTAGCCACTTGAGCCACAGGCGCCAAGCCGTCATATCAACTTTCAAGAAAATTTTTTACTTGAATGACAAGTTAGGGAAGGTACAAAGAACTCTATCTTGGCTTCAGTGAGCAATCTGACATAAATTTTTAATCAAATAAGTAGAACTGAAGACTTGCCTTTAGGGCTGATTCTCTAAACAAAATGAGCCATAAAAAATATGGACAAAACCAGTAGAGTGAGAGTTCAACAGTGAGACCAGATTCTGTATACTTTGTCACAGCTGATTATAAGATAAAATCTGGAAAAAAGATGCCTAGCCCAACACCCTCTGCTAACTTCTCTGACCATTCTCAATTCTTTGGCCCAGGATTCAAACTACACTTTCAGCAGAACCCTTAATTAAACTTTATCTAGTACCCACTGAACCAATCCCCAAATCTAGCCAATCCAACCCACTTCTTTTGTCCCTCTCACCAAACGGTGACCTGGCATCCAATGTGGCCTAACACTTCTTCTCGTTGCCCTTAAGTCACTCCTTCTCACAGAGGCAATAATAAACCTTTATTTCACTCAGGCTTCCAAATCCACTTCTGTGCCTACTCTCAAATATTCTAGATTCCTCAATAATTGGAAAATAGATGCAATCAGATATAAATTCTTCCTGCTTTCCATGTAACTTCCTCCATAGCCCCAAACTCCTGCAATGTCAATCAGTCCAACATTACTGATGTCTTTGGCTAGCCTTTTTGCCTGTTTTGGAAGAAAAAAAAAGTGTTTCCAGAGCTCCTTTCCGAAGTCAGCTGTTTCTTCTGTTTTCTGATGCTACCCAGGAAATGTACATCATCTTCTTGGTTCATTATCTGACAATCATTCCCATCTCCCACCTCTCTTGGAACTTCAAACTTTTTCTAATATAATAAACATACCCAGAAAAAAAAAAGTTCTCAGACCTGTTTTCCTCATAAGTCTTGACTCTTCCCCCATTTTATGCCAAATAAAGTGGTCTCTTGATGTAGGTATGTAACCGGCTGAACTAATAAATGAGAACCACTGGAAGGGAGTCTGATACAGGTTATTCTTGATTATAATCAATCTTTGTTAAGTGTGCTTAAAGGTTCTGCCATCTATCAGCCTTAAATTTAGTGACTTAATTCTTTGATTTATACTGTGTTTGTAACAAATATAATAAAGGAACATATACCACAGAGGTTTATTACACATGACAAACTGTACTTTAAATAAATGTGAATATTTGCTTTAGGACTTCTTGCAGTTTATAAATTAGCAATACCAAAACCTTAAAGATTTTTTTTTTTTGAAGGATAATTCTTACATAAGCTAAGCTTAAGTTATGACCAATACTATGACAATGTAAATTGTCCACATAAACTCTTAGAGCCTTACCTGATTTAAAACTTATCATCTATATAGAAGAATAAGTTTACAGACATAAAGGTTTCCATACTTTCAGGGGAAAAAAAAATCTGGTAAAAAGATCTTAAAAAGGAGAAAACCTGATATATTTAAGGAGAAGAAAACAAGCCAGTGAGGGTAAAGCACAGAAAACAAGAGAATTATTAAGGGCCAGATCCCTCAGGGGCTCCTAGGCCAGAATTAATATATTTTAGTATACTCGTAAGAACAGAATAGGAAGTAAATGGAAAATCTTTAAGCTCCAATTTGAAAAGGATGACTCTAGTTGCTGTCTGGAGAATGAATAGGGTAGCTGACCAGAGTTGAATGTGAAAGGCACAGATGGGAAGTAAGAGGCCATTTCAGAAGCCTCAGAGGAAAATGGTAGCCTGGATCGGGTTGGCTGGAATGATGGAAATTAGGAGACAGATTGTAAAAGTTAAAGTCAGTAAGATTTCATGAATGATTAAAGGAAAAAGAGAGGCAAAGAGCTATCAATGACATATTGGTTTCCTGCATTTATATACATACATACATGTTAACATGGAGTAACACATCTTGTACAATATATTCCAAACTATTAGCAGAAGTTACGTATGGGAAGGAAAGATGAATTTTACAAAGAGGCAGATTTTCTTTCTTTTTTTTACTATATAAATATCTACATTGTTTAAATACTTTATCAACAGCATTGCTTTCATGGTTAAATTCACACGCAATAAAATGAAAACAGCATTTGCCCGGACAAAAAGGGTAAAAATGGCATTTTAGGGAGAGGGAACAACCTATCCAAAGCATGGACATGTGAAAGTACATGGCATGTTCAAAGAGTATCAAGTACTCTAGTGTTTGCAGAGTAAAAAGGAAGGATGTGTATTGGAATGGAGATAAGGAAAGGATTAAAGCTATTTTTGAATATGGCCATATCATGAAGAACATTGTATATATATTAGGCTGAGGAAACCATTTCCCAAACAGTAGGAAATAGGGAAGCATATATGGTTTTCCAGAAGGAGAGTGAAAAAATCAAGTTTATAGTTTAGAAAGATCAGGATAGAGGCAGTGTGAAGATCAGACCAAAAAGTAAGAATGAGAGCTCTATGCTAAATCAGGGGTGATAGAGAAGACAGAGATTTGAGATTTACTTCAGAATAACAGTTGACAAGAATTGGTGATTTAAGTGGGATATGACAGGGAAAAGGCAAAGTCAAAGGTGTTTCTGTGGTTTCTACCTTAGGAAGTTAGTGATGACATCAATCTTGTTCATACAAGAACAGGTTAAGTGAGAATACATTTTTTTTTTTTTTTGAGAAGATAATATATTTTGTTTTGAAGAAGCTGAAGTTAAAGAACCTCTGGAAGCAGGTCAAAGTGCCCAATAGGAAGTTGAATATACAGGTTTAAATCTGAGGAACAAGGTTGGGACTGAAGCACAGGAATACTATTACACAGAATAAAGAATTTTAAACATGTGGAAAAACATTCTTACCCTCAATGTTATTTCACTGAATCTTGAGGCAACTATCAAGAGTTGACCAGTTCCATTTATTCTCATAGTTGTAAAAAGTTCACATAATCGTTAAAAGTCTCTATAAACAATAACTTTAAAAAGTAGGTCAGAGCTTTTATCTTGGTCTTTGAGTCTTTTATTTTCTTTCCCCTCCCCTTTTTGTCTATGTATTTATCTATGCATCTATTTATCCATCTATCTAGTTAAGGAAGATATATGAGGTATAAAGAAGTATAATATAAAAAACATTTGCTATTCTTATTAAATATTTTGTCTTAACTGTAGAAGGCAAAGAAAAGAACATTCCACAATTCTATCTTTAACAAAATCTAAGTTAAATAATGATTTACCTATGTGACTCTCCATTGATTTTCTCTTGCAAATCATCGACCCTTAATTAACCAATATCACCAAGGCAGTCAACTCAACTTGTAGCTTTCACCCACAGAGGTTAAACAATTCACAATCCTATTGTTGCTCACTTTTAGAAATCCGAGTCACACTGTACCTTTGTCTAAAAGATGGTGCCCTAGTTTGGTGGGAGATGGAGAGGAAGGACCTGTTGGCAAGGAAACAGCTACTTCCTGAGCAAGGGAAAACCAAGAAGGTGACAGATGGGCAGAGCAGAAAAGCAGCCAAAAATTGCTCTGGCTCCCGGTTGGTAAGAATTTTCAGAACTGAGGCACAACTGAATATTTTAAAGTATACCAATGGTTGAAAGTATTGTCTGCCTGGGTGCTCTGTTGAAGTTCAATAAGGCTTCCCACACATTTTCTACATCTAAAAAAGTTTTAAGTTTCCAATGGTACAAAGAGCCTAGCCTGAGCCTATGTACAGTGGGCTAAGACTGCAAGGCACCGTCCCATTTTCCTTTAGGATTATACCCAAGAGAATGCACTTTCTGGTCAAGAAAAGAAAAAAAGAAAGTTTTCATTTTCTGTATAGTAGTTATATTTGTATGACTTACTAGAATTACTATTAAAATTTCATTAAAAATGTTTTTCTTAAATGTTTACTTTTATATACTTAAAAGATTTGTTGCAAACTTCTATAATTTGTTCTTTTATCATCCACTTACATACCCAGAAAATTAAATATTCAAGGATTCCTGGGTAGACAGCCACTAGATTGATATGTTACAACTGACATTTAAAAAAAAAAAAAAAGCTGTAAATAGGTAAATTATTATTCTTCATCAAATGGAAATTAGCAATCACTGGAAAATAACATTAAAAATTAGTGTGGGCATAAAGTATGGACTTTTAAAACATCAGTTTACTATGCTGATTAATTCTACATTTATATTTTCATCAGAACTTAATAATCCCATAAATAAATAGAGCTCTCAATTATTTAAAAAAATCAAGGGATAACATATGTATTTAGACATATTAGCAGCGTAAAGATGTATGCTTCAACACACTTATTGTGAAAACGTCTGAAAATATTACTACACTGTATTCAAGGGTATTCACAGGAACCTGACATAAAAGTTCTATAGAATAACAACATTTCAGGAAATTCCAAAAAAAGAAAAAGGGTCAAATAGGAAATAGCCTCAAATTAATCGACAAAGTTCAGTGCTTGCTCCAACTTGATTACTCTCTCTCTCCATTGCAAAAAAACAAAAACAAAAACAAGAAAAAAACACAAAACAAAACAGTCTCAGGATGCGTGAATCACTTAGATGATAGTTCATCAAGTGGGATAAATGGAGAGGCCGCTTGGGCAGGTGACACAGGAGAGTCGGTGGTAGTGCTGACTTTCGCTGGTGAGTTACAAGAAGATCCGGCACTGCTGCTGTTTCCATCAAGGGTATCCGAAGATACACACACACCGGGATCTGACAGCTGTGCAACGTCAGAAGAAAGCATGTTGGTGATGCCTTGGAAAAATCTCTTTGGCTGATATTCAGTTTCCATTTCACATTTTCTTTTCAATGGTCCAAGAACACTTGGTCTAATGCAATTGATGGGACTCTGGCTTCTCCGAGTAGTAAATCGGGTCGTTGGGCTGGGAATAGGGCTTGGAGGCAATCCATTGCTACTCACAAAACTTTGCAAGGATGGGGAAAAGCACTGCTTCCCGATTCCCCGAGTGGGTGACGGTGCTGGTGACACAGGAATGAAATCGATGCGCTTCGGGGAGGCGGATTTCTCCACATCGTTGTCACTCAGGCTGAAACTTTCCTCCCAGGAGTGGCTTATCTGCATTGCGGTCTGCACCTCCCGCTCATGGACCGTCTCTCGGTTGATCAAGTCCATGCCCTCCTCCTGCTTGATCTGGTGCAGGCGGCTGCTGTGCATGCGGACAGGGGAGGCTGGTAGCAGCAGGCCGTGGCGGCTCGGGAACGTCGTGCTATTTCTCCTGGCGCTCGGCGCCTCGGTCTGGAACACCGGCGAGGTGTCACTGAGGCCGTGGATCAGGGGGGCGCTGTTAGACCTCCTGAGGCCCCCGCCGCCGGCAGTGCCGCCACCCTCCGCCGGGCTCCCGCCCGTACCCGGAGGCAATTCCAGGTCCAGCTCCATCTTCTCCTGAGCCATGTCGCTGACAGGGAGGCGGGGGCGGTGCTCAGTTAGGGCCCTAGGACTCCCATTCCCCGCAGCCCAGGGCCGCCGCCGCCGCCGCCGCCGCCACCACCACCAAGAATCTGTCAGCCAGCTCACCTCTCTGCGCATGCGGCGCCCCTTCGCGCAGGCGCCTGCTATGTCTGCGCTCGCGGCGCCCGCTTAATGCGTAATAGCTGCGCCGAAGCCCTCGGGGGAGGGGCGAGGAGTGGCGGGGCGGCTAGTCAATACTGCAAACACCTTTTTAGCCCCGGCGCACGTTAGCGCAATTAACTAAGGTTATCGTATTCAGGAGTATGTAATTATAAAATAAATACAAATCCTGAGAGAGAGGCCCCGGATGATGTGGGCTGCGTGACGGGGAGTGAGATTGGCCTAATCAGGGAGGGCTTCCCAGTGGAAGGGACAATCCGAAATCCGAGGAAGTAGACAAAACGGGTGCGCTGTAGAACATCGCCGGGCGCGGGAAGCTGAGGCTACCCAGCGAGGTGGCAGCGGGAACCAGGAGGGGAGGAGCAAATGTGGCCAGGAGTGGAGAGGCAGGGCTGGCGTGATACGAGTGGATTCTGGTTTTTACCTTGAGAACAATGGAAAACTACGGACGTTTTCAAGCATAGATGTAACAGCAACTGAAAAGCTCACTACCCTGCATTCTCAAGAACAGAGCACTGAGATCAAAACTTACAGGAAAAGAGCCAGAGACGATGGTAATTTGCTCTAAGGTAGTAGTGTAGAGGAGGAGATGGAGAGAAGAGTAAACTTAGAACTATATAGAAGGCTAGAGAAAAAAAAAATCCAAAACCTAAGATTGTATTACTATTGTTTTATTTACAGTCATATTTTCAGCACAAGCATATGTGTGAGGTATGAGGGATTAAAGGAAAACCAATAGATTCTCAATTTTAAAATAAAACCCTATCCTTCGCTTATGTAACCAATATCAAACTTTGATATCTCATTAAAAGTGGGTATATTTTTCTATCATTCAAGGTTTTTTTTTTCTGCCTACCATGTGTCAGACCCTGTGCTACAAAATGGACCTTACATGAGGGCATTTAATTTTTACTGGGGGAAAATGGATATTTAAGTAGGCTATTTTCAGTGGTAAGCCTTAGGAAAAAATAAAATAGCACGGTGTGATGGAGCACTACTGACAGAAGGCAGGAAACCATTATGTAGAGCTAAGATCTAAATGATACACAGCAGAAAGTCATGTGGACATCTGAAGAATGAATATTCCAAGGACAGAAATAGCAAGTGCTAAGGCCCAAGGCAGCTATGAGTCTGATGAGTTAGTAGCAAAAGAAAGAAGGGCAGTGCAGATGAAGTATAAGTGGGAGAGGGCTTAGAGAGGGTAAACTTTGAATCTGAGTATGATGAAAAGCCACTGGGGAGTTCTAAGCAAGGGAGTCAAGTTATCTGTTTTATGTTTTAAATATCACTTTGGCTCTGTGGAAAAGGGATGGAAAGAGGGCAAGAGTGAAGTCAGAAGGGTGGATTAGGAGCCTATGGAAACAGTACAGACGAGATTCTTGGACTAGATTACAGTAGTGGCAGTGAGGAGAAACAGATGAATTCAGGGTATGTTTTGGAAGTGGAATCAATAGGATTCGCAGATGGATTAAATTTAGATGGTAAGAGAAATAGATTATTCAAAGAAGACTCATAGATTTTTTAATTAAACTGCATAGATGTGGTATAATTTACTGAGATAAAGAAGGAGCATATTCTGATGTGTGCAAATTAAGAGTACTGAAGTAGTAATAGAATAACAGCAGGTGGAAAGAACCAGCATTTTATAAGTGCCAACTTGCTGCCAGGCACTTTAAACATTCCATTGTCTCATGTAATCTTACATGTCACTGGAATCTTATAAATTAGATATTGTTATGGTTGATTTTATAGAGAAACAATTAAAGTCAAAAATTACAAAAGGCCCCACAGCTGGTACACGGAAGAACAAAGATCTGAAGCAATCATAATTAAGGTCTCCAAAAGCCTATGTTCTATTTGCTGAATTTCGTATGGATTAGAGAAGGAGAATTTGATGGCTACCTCTGAGATTCAAAAGGAGGGTCTAAGACCAAAGCTGGGAATGGAAAAAGTAGGAGGTGGGTTTTGGAGACAGCAGCAACATCACCACCTGACTGCCTGGATGTGCAGAGGATGAAGAGAAGTCACAAATAACTACTGTTCAAGTGTGAGTGGCTGAAAGAATCACACAAGTTACTAAATAAAAATGCGAGAGAAGAGGAAGAATGTCCCGGAAAAAAAAAATTAATGTTAGGTGAATGGAAAAGAACATTAATAAATAACTTATTTGGTAACACCTATAGCATATTGTTAATTTGCACATTACTAAATTACTAATAATGTGGCTCAAATGTGCTATTGTTTTTCCACATCTGGATAAACACAATTATTTCCCTTACTAATCTGGATAAACACAATTATTTCACTTACTAATAAAGCACAGTGATGGTGATTAAGTCCATAAAATAAAACACACTTATTAGAGATTTTAGCTGGTTTCCTTGTTTCTACCCTTGTCCATACAAATCAGTTATCTAACCAATATTTAAGGTAATCCTTAGAAAAACGGAATCATTTCTATGTTCAAAATCCTTCAGAGAAAAAGCTGAGGTCATTACAATGGCCTACAGAGCCCTATCTGATCTGAGTCCCCACCATCCTTCTGACCTAACTACAGGAGTTAGGAGTGCTTTCCAAAACATTTTTTATCTCACAGCACACTTGAACCTATAGTTAAACTTCCACACCACACTTAAATTATGTTGATCAAACAAGAGTGAAAAAGGATATACTTACTGTGCTTTGAACTTCTTTGAAAATAATATAATTAATGATCTTTAAAAATTTTCATAGCATATCCAAGATCCTCTCGCGGCACATCAGTGTGCCGTGGCACACTGGTTGAAAATCACTGGTCTAGATACTCTTCTGCTCACTACCTCTCCTCCAACTGCATAGGCATTTTTATTTTCCTTGAGCCCACCAAGCATGCCCCTTCCTCCGCTTGGATTGCTCTTCTTCCCGTGGATATCCGCACTATTCAGTTTCTTCACATCCTTGCACAAATGTAACTGACTGGGAGGCTTTCCCTAACCTTTCCTTACAAAAAGCAAATGCAGTTCCAAACACTAAGCCTACAGTCCCCTCTCTCTTGATTTGTTTTTATTTTCCACCATAGTACCACACAACACTTGTATATATTTCCTTGCCTCTTTCCTTCCTGAGAAGGTGAGCTCTCTAAGAATAAGGCCTTTGCTTTGTTCCCTGCTGTACGCTTACCATCTAGAACAGGAGGAGGAACCTTGGTACTCAGTAAATGCATGCCGAATCATTGTGCAAATGAATGATAAAGAAGCAATGAATGGATGGATTTACACAGCTTTCTTTCTCCAAAAGAGAAAAGAACTCTATTATCTGAAAATTCATTCTAACAGCCTTTTCTAGACTGATTCTAAGGAATCTTTATTTTGACAGTGCTTTTTCTTATATTGGGAATATTATTATTATTTCTACTGCCCTCCAGCCTATCCGGGTAGGTTACTGGAACCATTGTCTGAACTAAGGAACTGAAGCCCAAAGTTTCTATTCTTTTTTGGCCTTATGCTGATCAACACTTCATACAATGAAAACGCTCCGTGCTAAGGATTCTAAGCAGTGTTTAATATATTGAATTACTACTTCCTTTCAGAGGAATCAAGGACAAGTAAGAGAAAATAGCAACCATAAAATGCAATCCAGCCGGTTGCAAATGAATGATGCCAGAGGCAGGATCCAAGAGACCTTCCCTGAGTCAGTTTCCCCTTGTGGTTTCACACTATGAATTAAATACCATATACTTAGTTGAGATTCATGCTCACTCCTAAGACATAAAACTAAACATCTGTTCAATAGTTAAACTTTATTGTGATTAATACTATATTTTTAAAAATTAGCTATTTATTTTTAATTCATAAGGATAATTTTTCAGTATTATACTTCCAAGCATATGAGAAGGCAAATTTCCACCTCTGAATCTGTATAGAATGAAAGTAAAATATGAATCTGTGTGTGTGTGTATGTAATATGAGATGGGACAACAAATAGCTCAACATTTCACGTCATCTAGGATTGTCAACCTAGAGTAAAAATATTACAGAGGAAAACTGTACTGTTGAAAGCACAGGAACTTAGGAATAATAACAGGTATAACCATTTACAAAAAAATGTTTGACAGTACCTATTAAAAGAAAATGTAAGACTTGCCAATGATTGAGTAATCCCAGCCTGGGGACATACCCAAGTGAAATGAGGACTTACATCTACTAAAAGACATACACAAGAATGTTCTTTGCATTATTATTTATAATAGCCCCAAAGGGGAAATAGCCCAAATGTGCATCAAAAGTCCAATGGGTGAAATTCTTTATCCAATGACATGTATAAACTATAGTATAATGTTGAATGAAATCTTTACTCCATGACATGTATAAGCTACAGCATAATTTTAAATGAAAAAAAAAATCAAACACAAAGGAGTATATATACTATGACTTCATTTTTATGAAGTTTGACAACAGCCAAAATCAATTTATAGAGGTAGAAGTCAAAATACAGTTATCCACAGTTTCGCTTTCTTCAGTTTCACTTACCCAGGATCAACCTCAGTCTGAAAACACTGAATATTAAATTCGAGAAATGAACAATTCGTTAAGTTGTAAACTGTACAACATTCTGAGTAGCATAAAGAAATCTCAGGCTGTCTGGCTCTGTCCCACCCAGGACATGAATCATCCCTTTGTCCAGTGTATCCACGATATAGATGCTCCTTGCCCATTAGTGACTGGGTACCCATCTGGGTTATCCATTTTACTGTCATGGTATCTATAGCCCTTATGTTCACATTATTTTACTTAATAAAACATTAAGTAAAATATTTTACCAAAGTGCAAAAGTAGTGATGCTGGCAATTCACATATAACAAAGAAAAGCCATAACGTGCTTCCTTTAAGTGTAAAGGTGAAAATGACAATTGACAGCTAGGTTACTAAAATCTACAGTAAGAACAACTCTTCCATCTGTGAAATGGTGAAGAAGGAAAAAGAAGCGCCACATTCTCTGTTGCATCTCAGATTGCAAAAGTTATGGCCACAGTATGTGGTTAAGTGCTTAGTTAAAATGGAAAAAACATGAAGTGGTGGATGGAAGATAAGAACGTTAACCTATTCTGACTGACAGCAACATGTTGCAACAGAAAGCACTGAGCCTATACAAAGACACCAGCAAGGGGTCCCCTGAAACGAGCACCACCAAGCCATTTACTGCAAGCAAAAGACAGTTACGCCAATTCAGAAATAGGTTTGGACTGACTAATACAAAAATTACAGGAGAGGATGCATCTCCCAATGAAGAAGCTGCTACCACAGTTCCAGCAGAGTTGGAGAAGTTGACAGAGGAGAAAGGATACCACCCAAAGAAAGTCTTTAATTAAAACTAGGCTATTCTGGAAGATGTCAAATAGAAAACACATCTATAAAAGTGTTGAGGTATCAGGGCATGAAACACAGAAGGACATATGGATCAACCCTGGTACTAGGTGGCAATGCATATATACGGTTTAGTTTCTGTGGTTTGAGGCATCCACTGGGCCTCTTGGAGTGTATTCTCCCTTTAGATAAAGGGTCCGGGACCACTATAGTGATTATTCTTAGGACTGACTGGGAGACGGCACAAGAAAATTTTCTATACCCTGATCTGTGTGTTGGTTTACATGGGTGTATACATATGTAACCATTACGGAACTAAATAGTTGAAATAGGTACACTTGGCAATATGTAAGGTTAGACATCAAAATGTTATTAATATGGAGAAAAACAGCATGTGAACTTGGAATATAAATGGAGAAGGACAGAATTGAATAAGAATGCACTTCAATTAGAAAAAAGATATTTTGTTCAAACACTAACCATGAGTCTAACTCTAAACTGGAATGCTGTGCTTACAAATCTCTCTGACACACAGCAGCATTAGTGGAAGAGCAGCCAGCTGGCCTTTGCAGTAGAGAGAAAGGAGACAGAAATGCACACGTCCCTTGAGTTGCGTTTCATTGTAGCCCTAAACACCCAAGATTCCAGTGACCTCACATAAACCATGAAGATCTGTCAGAGGCCAGTTACAGATCACTAACAGAACCATCATCTTTTCCTGCCCTTGTTCCCACAGTGCCCTCAAAATTAGCTACTTCTAAGAAGGCAAGAAGGATATTGCCTTTTATTTTCTCAACTGCAATCTTTGTGTATTCTGTTCAAGCACAGTAGGCTCTGTTGCCTTTTCCATGGTATCCTCCTAGCACAACTAATGAAATGGAACAGAATTAAAGTAGCATCATAGGAAATCAGTAGGGGCCATTAGAACATATGTGAAGAGTGAAAATTGTGTTTAAAAACATGTTTCTGGCCACTGGGAACTTAGTTATCCTTATGAAAGAAAAATAGTAAATGATTTCAGAAACTTATCACTCTACAAATAATTATTGAGTGCCCATTAAATACACACATTCTTCATGGGATATAACTTTGAGTTGCTTAATCTAACTCTTAAAACTTTAAAGCCACAGCAAAGATTAGAAAATCAAGACAGAACTTTACAAAGGGGCTACTGACCCCTATCAACTTCCATTGTTGATTACAGTGAAAAGCCGTATGTACACCCTTCCTATGGGGGAGTGAAGGGCAGAAAGGGGCCTCAAAGTCTTGATGGAAGAAACCGATAGCCTAGGATCTCTGCAAAATTCAAGGAAACAAGTACATGTGAATTGCAGTTACTCTGTTCAATTTTTTTCCAAGGGGGATTATCAAGGAAGATATTAAATTAAAAGACTAAAATAGCCATTTAGCCCCTAGTTGATACTCCCTTAAGTCTTTATAACAGAATCGAAAACGGGGTTGATATCAGTCCTTGTTCCTCACTAATTTCAAACATTTTAGGCAGAGTCCATCTTTTGGTGTCTTTTCTCTGACACCAAAATCCTGGTAGGTCATAATCCAGGATTACAATCAGTCTCTCTTTGTATGGCTCAATACTTTTCTCTGCCTGGTTGCTATCTTTCTTTCAAAGGAGTAATCCATTTGCCAAGAAGGAAAATACAAGAACTGACAGCTAATGGGTACAGGCGATTGCACTAATGTACACAGCTATGATTTAACAATAAAAAAAAATTAAAAAAAAAAAAAAAGAACTGACAGTTGTAGGAATGTATAAAGTTAAATTTAAAACATGCAAAGGCTGCAAATCTAGTTGGATTTACAGACCCAAGCTGGGTGGGTGTTTGAGAAACCTCTATAAGTGCTCAACTCACGAGAGCACCACAGGACTATAGCAAGGAAGCCCTTAGCCCGGAGTCAGACTATGATACTTCCCGCACTGTGACTTTGGGCAAGTCTGTCAACCTCTCTAGGCTTCACTTTTCTCACTTGTGAAGTGGAGACACAACCTTTTGGTTGTAAAGATCAGATAATATAATATCCTTAATTGTAGGCCTTGCAAACAGCAAAGGCCCTGCATAAACAGGTTTCTCCATTCACATACTCAGTGCCATGATAAAAGGATTTTGACCATTTTTCCACCACCCTTCCCCAGAGGGCTTCCTCTGGTGTTTTGTTTTGTTTTGTTTTGTTTTAATTTTTCAGTTTGTTTCTATGAAAGGAAATTCTTTCTTCACCTTTCCCCTAAGACTACGACAATTTTAGAGCGATACATTTTCTGTGGTCTAAGAAGTAAGAATTGAAAGGTTCGAATACAATTGGGTGGAGAGTTTCTGAGAAGGATAAATGGGGAAAACCACATTTCTAAGATCTTTACTATCTGATCCTGTGTGTCTGAGATGGATACCATGGGCCTCCGGGCCATCGGTTACGGAAATGTGGCTGGATCAGTGAATGCCACTCCCCCGGCAGCAAGCTATTTGTTAATTCCCGACAGTCTCAGCTCTCCTCACTGGTAGTGCTGGACTTTTCAATTGGGACTAATCCTGGAGGCTTATTCTTATTTATTCATTTAAAACCCCATTTTGAATTCCTGCTGTCATGTCACTGTCCTTCTTGGCATACAGTAAACTGCACAGGGACACATATTTGGCTGTGCCTGACAAGCAGGTTGAACCTACTCACTTTCAGACAAAATAAGAGGAGTACAGTGGAAGAAACTGGAAAAAAAGGCAAGAAATCTCAATAGTTGCTTCAGGTGTGTGTCTTTCCCTCCATGTAGCTGACACCTAGTCATATGTTTTGAGGAGTGGGCCAATTATTCCAAAAAATTTGAATCTGCTGCCTCAAACTGGAAGATTCGTATGCAACACGCCTTAGGGAAATGTTTTAGTGAGTAACAAGAGTACAACCCAACCTGGAAGACTTTTAAGATGTGAAGGCTGATTATGGACATTTCACTATTTGTTCTTCTCTTTCCACATGGCTTTACTTTGAGCTAACTACCATGACTAAATGCAATGGGAAGGAAAAATATTAAGGGCAGAGACACTCTAATTCCTCCTCTTTCATACTAACTAATTTATAAACAGAATGTAACTGTATTTCAGGATCCATGTGCCTTTTTTGTTTTTTCACCTGCAACTCAATTTGTTGGTAGGAAATGAATTTTCATTATCCGTGGATTTCAGCCATCTGAAAGTTCCCACTTATTCCCCTTTAGGAAATCAAAAGTCTAAGATGGTATTTTTCTTCAGTTCTTACAATTAAGACATGTTTCACCAAAATACTTTCTTATTATCATTAGGATATAATGGTAGTTCGCTTCTAGTGAGGGGGGTATTGTGCCAAATACCCTTCTAGTATTTTGTATCTATTAACTCATGTAATCCCTATGCCATCTCTGGGATCTAGATTACTATCTTCATTTTATAGATGAGGAAAACGAGATACAGAGAGATTAACTAAGTTGCCTGAGGTGACATAACAAGTTAAATGGTAAAGGAATTTTAGTTCAGGGGTCTGGCTTCACAAGGTGAGCTCTTAATCACCATTCTTTGTTGTAGAGGTGGGGAACCTTTTCATGTTGGAAGGCCACATTAATTTCACTGTTATCGAATAAGGCTGCATTCAAGATACTTCAATTATACATACTTAAAATATACATTGTGTTGTAAAAATCTAACTACTATGCACTTAGTAATTTCAAAAAATGAAAACTAACTGTTAAAGTTACCTATCCTTTTAATGACTTTGTTGTATCTGATTTTTGTTGAAAAGCATTTGAATATTTGTTTGCAACATGGAGGTCCACAGTTTCACTTGCTCCTCCAGGTGGATATCCGTAATTTGTGACCTTATGGGCATCTTGCTTTGGGTTAGGTAGAAGAATGTAGATTCCAGAAATAAGTGCTTGAAAAGCAAGAAAGCCTTTTTTAGGACATGATGCCAAAGGTGTGGGTATTCTATTCTACTGCATTTTTCTTTATTTCAATTGGATCTTTCTTAGCATCAAACAATGACTTTAAAATGTCATCTACTGAGAGCTCAATCAATTCCATCTGTCATTCTTTAGGTGCCTTGGTGATATTAATTAGGTGAGGCTGAAATGCTGATTTGAGTGTGATGTCATGATTTTCAAAGTCAATAAAACTTTCATTGCATTCTCTAATTACTAGGTCCATAACAGCCGCATAGTCTTCAAATGATTCACCTATGTCATTCTGCTCATCAATGACCTTTGCTAACTGGGGATAATGTTCATCTCAAATTTCCTTTGGAAGAAGTGTTTTGAAAACAAAAATGGTTTTTTTGGAAATGCTTAGATTTTTTGCTACATATCATATATAGGCTTTTACCTTGCAAAGAAATGTTCAAGTCATTTTGATTTGACAGATTTGACATGATATCACACAGCAATGCTGCATTCCTATAGAAATATTATTTCAATAATTCACATTGCTGATTATGTTCTTCACAAGTTTAATCATCTTTTCTTACAGAGATAAAATGTTGGCTAACACTTGTCCTTTTGATAGCCAATACATGTTAGAACAATATGGCAAATCCACACTGAATACCTCATCCTTCAACTTTAGCATGTTACAGAACTGATGACGCTGTGTTCCATTTGCATGATATAGTTAGCAATACTTACAACTTTCTGGAAAGTAGCAATTAAAAGAGTAGCTTTTTAGCTTTACCATAAAGATTTTGCTGATGCAAGATACAATGAAAAGAAATGAGAGCATCTGGATCTGTTCATACTTTTTTTAATCTGTGCAGTAAATTCTCCATGTTTTCCTGTTATGGAAGGTGCACCATCTGAATATACACTCACTAAATTTACCAAATTCAGTCCAACTTCACAGCATTTATCTTGGAAGTTGTGGACAAGAGTCTGTTCACAAGAGTGCCCAAAGCAAGTAACTCTTCATAGCAAAGAAAATATTCTGACTTGAATGAAATAGAAAACCTGTGCTAAGTCAGTACTATCAATTGATTTATCAAAAGTGATTGAACAATATCTGCTTTCCTTTGGAAGTATTGCATGAAGTTGTTCTGTTAAGGTGATGATTAATTCATGCTTCAATCAGTATGGTTCTTCTTGAAAGAGGCAGTTCTTTGTACTATGAAACATTAGCAGAGTCTAAGCACCCTACAACTTTGACAGTGCATTCTTTCATAATTTCTGTATCACTGATTGGCTTCCCTTTTTCCTGAGTATATAAGCTACTTTATGAGATGCTTCAGTGGCATTATTTCCAGGTCTTATTGCTGCCTGAAAGAATTGTCTTTGCTTTTGCTTTTCATCTTTTTTTAATACCTACAATATAGCCTTTTTGCCTCTTCCATTCATGTAAAATATCTGTGGTCCTTATAATGTTGATGAGCATTAAATTTTGTTAATGTTGCAATATAATAAAGCAAGCAAATTATCTGTAGCAGAAACGATAATACTGCAATTCCCAATCCTCATTTAAAAATCTGTTTTCTTCCTCTTCCATTCTCTGGGTGTTCTTTGACATGATGGGCTGTTAAGCAGACAGAATTTAAAAAATATTGTCAAGCTGTGCAGCTATTCACAAATTCCACTTTAAATAGAAGCACAGTGCAACACTGTCAAAAGCTGGTAACAGACTAGTGGACTCAACTCCAGTAAACTCTGCTTCTCGCTAACCAGTCTTGTGTCATAGTGATATTGATGCAGGACAGGCGGAGCCATGACCTGCCGCCTGGGAGACTCCAGTAGCGGGAAGGGCTGGACACCTGTGGGGGAGACAGTGGCACCTTGCTGTCTCCTCCTGGTGCACTTCTGACAGGTGAATTTCACTAAGTTTCTAAGGCCTGAGAGTTCTTTGGACAACTGACTATAACTGACAAAGACCCTCGCCCTAAAAGTAAACATTGAGTTCTGGCAAACCAACCCCTGTGACTATATATACCCCTGAGCAGAGAGCCCAGAGACAGACTTCAGAGAGGGAGCAAGAGAGCTTGTTCCCTACCTGAGTTCTGTCTGCCAGGAGCTTTGATTTTTGTAGTTTTTCTATTCTTTGTTTCTATGAATAAATCCTGTCTTACCACTGATCTGTGGTCCTTCATTCATTCTTCAAATCCTCAAGACCAAGAACCTGAAACTTGGGCATCAATGCCAGGCAGGCAAGGGAAGTTAGAATCATGAGCACAACAGCCATCAATTTAGCCCTTATGGCTTCTTAATGTTCTTCTTCTTCCTCTTCTTCTTTTTTTTTTTTTAGAGACAGAATCTCACTTTGTCGTCCTCAGTA
Organism: Loris lydekkerianus; assembly: GCA_963574355.1. Lineage (NCBI taxonomy): Eukaryota > Metazoa > Chordata > Mammalia > Primates > Lorisidae > Loris > Loris lydekkerianus. The sequence continues at coordinate 8,638 of CAUYPK010165185.1, read as the reverse complement.
GAGTCCCATGGCATCACAGCTCACAGCAACCTCCAACTCCTGGGCTTAGGCGATTCTCTTGCCTCAGCCTCCTGAGTAGCTGGGACTACAGGCGCCCGTCAGAACGCTCGGCTATTTTTTTGCTGCAGTTTGGCCGGGGTGGGTTCAAACCAGCCACCCTTGGTATATGGGGCCAGCGCCCTATCACTGAACCACAGGAATTACCCACTTACGAATGTCAATGTGGGATGATTGTTTCATTGAAACTTATTTTATCCTTTGGTACTTTGAGTATTTTCATTCTAAAAATAAAATAAAAACATAAAAGGTGAACAATAATGTATTATAAAAATTAAAGGATTTGATCCATAAAAATTTGGATTTAGTCAAAAGGCTGCAGGCTCCCCACCTCTGCCCTATTGCATCTTATGAAATAAAGTTGTATTCCTCAATCCCGGCATCTGTATGGTACTCTAGATTTTCTTCAAAGAATGTTAGTGGAGTTGATAGTACAGGATAATCATTCTGCAATCAGAAAGACAGATGAGGGGTACATGTAATTGCATGGGCTTACAGATATTAACAGGTTATAAAATTAAGCAATTAATAAAAGGCCTACTTGTCTGAAAACGGTTGTGAAAACTAATGCAGAGGAATAAAATTATAGAAAGTTATATTTGAAAAGAACTTTAGACATTACCTGCACTAACCTTTATCAGGGGGTAAACTGAGGTTCAGAGAGCCAATAATTTCTTCAATGTCAAAAAGACATCCAGGCCAGAGCCAGGATGTGTGGTGAGTCTATCAGGATTGTTTCCCCATGTTTGATGCTGGAGCCCTCTTCCACTTTAAACTCCTCCTGTATGCAACAGGAACCACTGCCACAGTTTTAACTGTGATGAACATGCTGATATTTTTCAAATATATATCTCTCTAGATAGGACTGGCTCATCCCTAGACTGTCACCCATAACACCTCCAGTGTATGTTGCATGCGTTCTCTATACATTCCCATCTACTAATGAACTCAGTTCTCCCTATCCCAAACCTACTACAGTATTTCTTCTTGAAAATGAAATGCACAACCGTCTCTCCAGACAAACGAGTCAAAACTCAAATTAATCTAGACCCCTTCTCTCCTTCATCTTTATTTTGATCTTGAGAGGTAAGGCCTCCGCAAGCTCAGGAGGACTGGTGGCAAAGGCAGGAAAAGATAGGGGGAGACCCAGGCCCCTTCTTGGAGGCCGAGACTTTCTGCCTGCACATGAAACAGCAGCTGTAATGAAGTTGCAGCCTTTGCCTATCGCATGGGCGTGAGAGGTACTGGCTTAAATCAGTGATCTGACGTGATGGGACATTTTATTGCCTAAGATGAGAAGGAAGAAAGCTTCTCAAGTTTTTAATGCAGAAGCAGGGAAAGACCTTTCCACACTGAATACATTTACCGGGAGAGGAAAAAATAAAGAGGATTTTGGATGACATCCCACGACTTGTCACACATGCCTAAGAAATACAAACTGTGCTTTTGGGGGGAGCTGGGGGAGGAACTGGTGATCTTGAGAGAGAAGTCTAGTAGAGGAAAGAAGGGAAGGGGTAGAAAAACCAGATGGGAGGAGCTACACCCTAAGTAGATGGTAAAAACTGGAGATAGTGACAAAGGCTGTTTTGAAAAATTTGGCTCATTCAAATTGAGAAAAAAATTGTCAAGGTCCAACTTGGGTGCCAGGTACTCCGCTAGGCATTTCTGAAGAAGAAAAAAAAAAAAAAAAAAAAGCAAGCAAAGCAGCGTCACAATGATAGATAGGTCTGAGAAGGGTTAAGTAAAGCATGTTCTTTTTTTTTAAGTAAAGAATTTTCTTAAACTTTTCTTTTTTTCCTGAGAAGTAACTAGTGGTGAGAGAAACACTGGTGGTGATGATGGTAGAAAGAGACAGGCAGACAATGGGGTCGTAAAACTCTAGAATTGATTGAAGAGAGGGCTTTGAGGGCACTAGTAATTAGGTTATAAATATTTATTTATTTATAGTCTATAACACAGGCGTTAGATGAGCTCAATCTGGAAATCACATTGTTCTTCTCTTCCTAAATCACAGTTACACTTTCAGAGTACTACTTATATTTAATCTGCTCCATCACTGACAACTTCCACATTTCCTCAAAAAAAAAATGAAGGGGAAACGCGTTGATAATGCTACTGCTTCTAAAATCCTTGTCAGATCCGGCTCTCAAGAGATAAAATATAAGCTAGAAAAAAACACCAGTTGAAACATGTCCCATGTTTCCTACTTAATTTGCTTTTGGAAAATGTAAAATCTAAAGGCTCAATTAATTTTAATGATGTGTCAAAAACCAGAAAGATCCCCCTGGGCTAAAAAGCACCCTGTACGGGCCGAGCCGCAGAATTCAGAAGGAAAAAGGCACTCAGGGAGATGCCCACTTCACGGAAAAGAAGGGCCTTGATTTTCTCTTCATTTTAAAAATAACTTTCTCGTTTAAAAAATAGCCTGGGGGATGTATTAGGAGGCATAAATAAGCTATATATTTAGTAAAATAAATATTTAATAATTTGTTCAAATGTTTCCCTGACTTTTCTCAACAGAGTGACAAGCCAATCCCTAAAGGCAATGCTTTACAATTAAGAGCTCAGCAGGTTTTCCCGGTATCTCTGCTCTATTGTCAACACTTGAGGTCCCCATTAAATGCCTTCAAGGGCCGATGGATAGATCAGGGGATCCAGCACTGAGAGAAAGCAATTGCACTGTGTGGAATGGAGAGGCCTGGGCACCTCCTGGTGCCTGACAACCACTGTTTAATTCCAGCCAACTCTTGCCCGAGGTGTGACAGATTGCTCAACCTTCTAATTTTTCAATAGAGGTTAATAATCCTGATTTTAAAAAACGTGGACTGTCACAATTTGTATGTGTTAAACTAAAAAAAAAAAAAATTGACAAGCTAAATGATATAACCTACCTATATACTCGAGTGTAAGCCGAGTTTTTTCCGGCACAAAATCTGTGCCGAGTTCGGGTTTTTCAGCACAAATTTTGTGCCGGAAAAAACTCGGCTTATACTTAAGTATTTAGGGTAATCAAAATGAGCTGGGATCTCTGAAAATCCATTCTTTGAAAAAATGTTTTTCTTTTTCTTTTTTACTGTTTTTTTTTTTTGTTTTGTTTTGTTTGTTTGTTTTTTTAAGAGGATCTCACTCTGTTGCCCAGGCGAAAAAGCAGTGGTGTACTGCAATAATAGCTCACTGCATCCTCCAACTCCTGGCCTCAAGTGACCTCAAATGACCTCAGTGTCTCAAAGTGCTGGGATTACAGGTGTGAGCTACTGCACCTGGCCTGTCCTATTTATTTATACCCAACACTTGTCTCTGGCCACATGCTCTCTAAGGGAACAGCAGCCAGGTCTTACAGCAGTTTGTGGCTTAGGAGCTGGCGTAGAGTGTGTAAGAATGGTGCCTGATGCCTCTGAAACTTCTCCTAAAGGATCGTGTATACATTTACTTTTTCCTTTTCTTCCCATCTCCGTCCCACCAGCATTAGTTATAACTACCCCCATCTTACTGACTTCTTTTTGTTTCAAATAATTGTTCAGTTTCTCTACTTTCTAGATATGCAATTGAAACACCTGCAAATAATGATAGGTTTGCAACTTCCTATCCAATATTTCTATCTATTATTTCTTCCTCTTATCTCATGATGTGTATGTATTTTCTGTGGAAGTTTTACAATTTCAGTCAAAGTCTGCATTTTGACTATGTGTTTTAAATGGGAATGCTTCTCATGGCTCATGAAATATGCTAGTTTGGCAGGAGGCTATACATTTAAATCACAAATTCTACTTATCCTTATTTTATTAAGTTTTTTTTTTCTTTTTACTTAGGAATGTGTCTGATTTTTTTTGTTTCCATAAACTAATTTTATTTGTTCTTTTTAAATTTAATTTTACTGACATATAATTTATATGCAATAAAATTTACTTTCCACTTAAAGAATATAGTTCAGTGAGTCTCGATAAATTGACACATTCAGGTAATCACTGCCATCATCAATGTATTACCAAATTTTGAATTTTAGCAAAGCATTTTTCAGCACCTATTAAGATGACCATATAGATTTTTGTTTTAGTCTAATAGATAAACTTCTCCCATATTGAATCAAACTTACATAATTTCAAAGGACCCCATGGTATTTATTTAATGCAATGCTGCTAAATTTTATTTGATGATATTTTCTTGAAAGGTTTCTCATTAATATCTATAAGCAAGACTGATTTGCAGTGTGTGTGCTTATACAGGCATGCACAATATCTTTGTGCAGGTCTCGTACTAAGATTATTTTGATACCTTAAAAAACCTTAGATGTCTGTTTTTTGCTCTATATTTTAAAAAAGTTGAAATAGTATTATGTCTATTTGTCAGGTTTACATGGAAAAATTCTGGTTTATACCGATTCTCTCAAAACTCCTTTCAATAAATTTTATGGTTACCCTACTTAATAGTATCAATACCCCCCAAATGTGCTAAGACCATCTGGGGCTTGCACTCTGAATTTAAAGAGTATCTATTGATTTTTAATTTTTTTTTTTTTTTTTAGACAAGAGTCTCACTTTATCACCCTCAGTAGAGTGCCGTGGCGTCAGCTTAACTGACAGCAACCTCAGACTTCTGGGCTCAAGTGATCCTCTCACCTCCCCAGGAGCTAGGACTACAGGTGCCCACCACAACATCTAGCTTTCTTCCTTTCTTTTTTTTTCTTTCTTTCTTTTTTTTTTTTTTTCTTTTTTTTTTTTTGAGATGGGGTCTTGCTCTTGCTCAGGCTGGTCTCAAACTCCTGAGCTCAAGCAATCCACCCTCTTTGGCCTCCCAGAGAAATGGGATTACAGGTGTGAGCCACAATGCCTGGCAAAGCTTTTTTTTTTTTCTTGTAAGAAATGTCTCTGGGAGGCTGAGGCAAGAGCATCTCTTGAGCTCAGGAGATTAGCCTGAGCAAGAACAAGACCCCTGTCTCAACTAAAAATAGCAAAATTAGCTAGGCCTTGTGGCAGGTGCCTGTAATCCCAGCTACTAGGGAAGCTGAAACAAGAGGATCACTTGAACTCAGCAGTTTAAGGTTGCTGTGAGCTAGGGTAAGGTCATGGCACTCTAGCCTGGGACAACTGACAGAGCCTGACTCACACACACACACACACACACACACACTCACACATCTATATTTCTTATACAAAAAAGCAGAGATTTCCTACAATCCACTATACAGTGACAGCCTCTGTTCTGTTTTATTATAGATATCTATCAAATCTTAGTGCACACTCCTTTTTTAACAATAAATGAGACCATATTATGCAAACTAGCTTGCATAATGCCTACCATATTATGCCATCTTTTCCTGCACAGGATCATTCTATATGGATACAAGGTATTCAATGGATCAAATAACTATAATTTGATTATCTAAGGATAGAGACTTCTTATGAACATACCACCATCACCCTTTAGATCATGTATATCAATCCACATTCTCAACAAACCCAAGAATACTTGTTCTTTACCTCTTTTTTTTTTTTTTTTTTTTTTTTTTTGAGACAGTCTCACTATGTCACCCTCAGTAGAGTGATGTGGTGTCACAGCTCACAGCAACCTCAAACTCTTGGGCTTAAGCAATTCTCCTGCCTCAGCCTCCCAAGTAGCTGGGACTACAGGCACCCGCCACAACGCCCAGCTATTTTTTGTTGCAGTTCTTTAGCTGGCCCAGGCAGAGTTCGAACCCGCCACCTTCGGTGCATGTGGCTGGTGCCGCAACCACTGTGCTACAGGTTCCAAGCTGCTTTACCTCTATTTCAACATTGGTATAACCATTCTTCTTAAACTTAGACAATAAAAAGTGGCACTTTTGTTTTTTATTTTTAAAAATTAACAAATTTGATATTTTTATGTGCTTTTGGCTTTTCTCAAAAAGTTAGCAAATTACTTTCTGTCATCTATTAGTATTTATCTATACAAGTATATTTCTTTCTTAAAAATCTCAGGTCCAATTTTGCTGGAGAAGTGTTTTTAAGAAAAAGAAAAACATGCCCTGCACATCTAAAAATAGCACTGGTGCTCTTGCTTAGATTTTTGCTAAGAGTTTATTCCAACTCAGACAAGGAGAACAACTATTTTTTCCCATGTATTAATAAAAATATGTGCCAGAAATCATTTTAAAATGATTTGCTACAGTACAGAATTAAGTATAGCACAGGTGCACCCCCAATTTTCAGCAGAGCATAGGTGTTTTAATAAATATTTCATTACAACTGCTATATGGAACAGCCCATTAAAATGATACCAGAGGCAAGCTCTGTTTTATCACAATGCCAACATCTGTAATGTTTGAAGTATTAAAATTAGAAGTGTAGTTTTCCTCACAGCTTTCATTTTTAAATAAGCACCCATTATGAACAATTGCAACTGATTTCCTTTGGAGCAAAAACACAGTGAACACTTTTTTTTTTAACAGTTAAGAACAAATGACCTATGATTTTAGTATTCCATCACAGCATTTTGTTGACATGCTTAAAAACAATATTCAGAATGCATGTTCCAAAGGCCAGTGAATTTACGTGGGCCTTCTCCACTTTTCTTAAACTCTAATTGTATTTAAAAATGCAAATGTCAAGCATGTATAAAATGCTTCAGTATTTTAAACAACTATTGTTAAAGAAATCAAGGTAATTACGATATCAAACATAAAATCAATTTTTTTGGCTACACAGATCTGTATGGTTAAGAGATCATAGAATAAAGGTGAGGACAAGAAAAAATTTACCACCGACAATGACAATATTCTTTGTCTTTGCTAGCATTATTATTATTATTATTATTTTTTGCAGTTATTTTGGCCAGGGCTGGGCTTGAACCCGCCACCTCCGCCACATGGGGCCAGCGCCCTACTCCTTTGAGCCACAGGCGCTGCCCATTATCTTTTTTTTTTTTTTTTTTGTAAATTATTGCTTAATTAGTCTGACCTTACTTACAATGCTTGGCAGAATGTATAAGGTAACACTCTAGCATTAAAAAGTAGCATGAAATTCAGTGAAATAAATGTTTATATTCCCCAAACATTCAGTAAAAAGATACCCAAATTTTCTAAAGGCCTACACTACTCCCTTTATAAAATAATGTTTATTATTATACAAACATAGCAACTCTGAAGACAAATCTTATCCTTCCAACTCATTCATTGAACTCCTGGTTCCCAGACATAATGAATTTCAAAATCTAGTATAAGAGATGATTAAAACAACAGGTTTTAATGAGATGACATTTAGGAATGGAAAGGCCATCCCACATAATCAATAGTACTGTGAATTCACCCATAGTAGACAGGCTTAACTGACTAAATAGCCCCAGAAATAACCCACTGTTTAGATTCTGAATGCCAAGAACAAATGAATACTATAGAAACCATTTATTGTTGAGATTACTGTAAACCCCCAAATGTCACCAAAGAGCAATCAGCCTTAAAGAAAATTGAGATAAACTAGAAAACCATATCTCCTGAAAGCACATGGTTTGCTTGTTTGTTTTTAAGTGGTGTCAGAATGGGTCAAAAAAAGGGATATCTGCAAAAGGAGACAGAGGAGAAAAGCAGAGTGTCACCAGCATCTCCAAAGATTTTCTTTAAATATGAAAAGATGGTGTCATCTTTGGTGACACTCCAAAGATGGTGTCTCGAACCAGGAGCTGTGAGAATTCTCATCTGGCAGACATGGAGGAAGTGAGCAAAGCTGAGCTGCTGGGTTGGCAACACCTGAAAGGGGTGGGCTTACAAAAATTACAAAAATAACAATATCCAATAAAACTAGCCCTTGAAAGCGTTTACCTGCATTTACTCGGACTCTCTTCATCCTCACTTAAGAAACCCTTTAATGTTAACACAGGAGCTCAGAGGTTTACCAATTCATGGGAAGAAAATACCCGATCTCGTTGCCATAATTATCACAGCACATTGAGGGGTTTCCATTTCGAGTGTAAAAGGATAAAATGGCATTTTTCTTCATCAGTCTCTCTGATGATTTTGAGTAGTATGCATCAATTCCTGGTGTCTAATCAGCCTTGCAAAATGATGACACAGAGCTTATTAAAAAAAAAATACAAAAACCTGCAAATCATATTTAAAGAAAAAAATATCCTTCAGCAATTTCCCCCCAACAGTATTACATCAAAACCCTCAGCATGGGCTGTGCAGCTATTGCCTACTTTTTCAACCTCATGTATGATGATTGTTCTCATCGTCAACAATAGTACCTGACATTTGTTAAGTGCCTTTTACATGTCAGGCTCAATCCTAAACATTTTATTTGTATCTCATTTAAAACTCACAAAATGGCCAAGTGCTTTGGCTCATGCCTATAATCCTAGCACTCTGGGAGGCTGAGGCAGGTGTTCAGGAGTTCAAGACCAGCCTGAGCAAGAGTGAGACCCCATCTCTAAAAATAACTGGGCATTGTGGCAGGTGCCTGTGGTCCCGGCTGCTCAGGAGGTTGAGGCAGGAAGATCACTAAACCCCAGAGTTTGAGGTTGCTGTGAGCTAAGACACCACAATACTCTAAGGAGAGTGACAAAGTGGAACTCTGCCTCCAAAATAAATAAATAAATAAATATATAAAACTCA
>CAUYPK010165184.1:0-22234 GCA_963574355.1 Loris lydekkerianus | reverse complement strand
GTCACAAATTAAATCCCATTCCCCCCCGGGGTTTGTGTTTGCGGCCCCCTCACACAGTCAGTAACCGTCCCCCCCCCCCCCCGCAGTGTGTCCTTCTCCCTGTTTTGTAGCTTTATCTTGGTCATCTGTGAAATGGGATAGTCGAATGGGACCCTGGGGACTGACAGGGGAAGAGAGGTTTAGTCAACTCCTTGAAATTTCTTTAAGGTGTGTAAGAAGCAATGCACAGTGCACCTCTCAGCTCATCTGCGAGTTCTCTGAGTCTCCTGTCATCTAGTGATCTGGGGGGCCCTGCTCCTCAAAAGGCCTAGGAGGCCACCTCCCTCCCAGTAACAAAGAGGCCAGCAGGTGAAGGGTTGAGCCCTGGACTCAGGACGGTACTCACCCATGGCTCACCTCTCCCATCCCCATTCAGGCTGTCACAAAACTTGTCAACTTCCCCTTCAAAATGTCCCCCAGTCCCTCCACACCTGCTCCAAGACTCCATTGTCTTTCGTGGCAGTCTCCTTGGTCCTGCATCCCCCTCAACCCCGAGGTCTGTTCTCCATTAAACAACCAGAGTCATTTTGCACAACGTACAACAATCAGGCCAGGACCCCGACCCGGCCCCTTAGCCTCCAGTGGCCCGCTACTGCCCTGAGGATGAAAGCTGCATCCTCTGCCGACATAAGGGGCTTGCCTGATCCATCCAGTCCCCTCCACCTTCCTGCACCCTGGCTATGACACGCCAGCGATTTTCCATTCAGCCCTCACAGGAGCCCTAGGAGGAGTGGACTCTGAGGTCGTTTCACAAGACAGGAGACGGAGACACACAGTAACTTGTCTGAGGTCACAGAGTTAGGAAGTGGGAGAGACGGAGGGAAGGAAGGAGGGGAGGGAGAGAGTGAGGAAGGAAGGAAGGAAGGAAAGGAAGACAAGGAGGGAGGGAGGGAAAGAAAGGTAGAAAAGAAAGGAGGGAGGGAGGGAAGGAAGGTGGGCAAGTGCTAGCACCGTTTTGAGCCCAGGACCAGCCTTGTCTCTAGACCAAGATTCTTGGGAGCCAAATGATTAAGTTGGTAAAAATCAGTCTAAGTGTTGTAAACTGGCTTTGTCCCATGCTTGAGGAATTTGCTACAAAGGAAGAAGTTCTATTTCTACCAGCAGAGAAATCCCAACTAACCAGAAGAGTATTTGAGTTAAGAGCACAGAAAATATAGTTGAGCTATCAGAAAATTGTTTTAATGACCGGAGTTTCTGCTATTATGCTGCCATTAACATGATGCTAATGAAATGCGGCTTCCAAAGGAAATCCATCTGCTCTGAAACTTCAATTAATATGATTAAGATATAGCTTTTACACAATAAACTTGCATCTGATGTACATTCTGTGCTTTATGGATTATTACAGCAGAGCTAATGCAGCAAATAAAGTTAAGTTGTGCCCAATTAACATTTGCAGCCAGCTCTATAGCCCAGAGTTTCACTGAGAAGAGGCAGTGGAAAGGCTTTGGACTTGACGCCTCCCTGAGTGGCGGACTGTCTCTGCTCTCTGTTCCCTGGGACAGGGCCGCACACATCACCCCACCTTTTGCTTCCCTCCATCCGGTAGAGTCCAGCAGCAGGGGCGGGCAGAGAAGGTGCTGTGACAGCAGTCCTGTCCCGGGAAACCAGAGCACCGCGGGGGGGTGTGCTTGGCATGGGCTGGAAGGGGCTGCCAGCTGGTTGTCAGGGAATGCGTTGTTTTGCTTCCTTCTCTCAATGTTCTACCATCAAATTCAACAATGCTTCGGAGCATCTACTGTGCGCCAGTCCCTGGAGGAAGAGGAAAGGATGCGCAGAGAAAAACAGTGCTGTCCTCTGGAAGCAGAAGAGCCTTCAAGAGCAAAGGTTGGGCAGTATGCAAAATCTAACGGGCCTTCTGCTCTCAGAACAAGGCTCCTCCTCCCTTGCTCCAAATCCCAGGAGAGAAATGGTGAGGGAATGCTAGTTTCGCTTTTCTTTCAGCAGTGTGAAGACAAGCACCACAAATCCAAAAGCCCAAGGTGGACTTCCACCCAGGCTCAGCCCTCTCTGTGTGCGTGAGACTGACTCACCCTAGGCCCGCCCCTTCACTGGTGTGGCCAATTAGGGCAGGTCCTACCTCTGATCCTGGTGATTGGCTTAGCGATGTGCACGTGATGAAGTCAGACCAGTAAGAATCGGGTTCGGGACTGGCTCTGGGGACTCCTGGGGAAAGTGTTCTCCTCCATCTTGTGGAGCTGGAGAAGGTGTGGCTGGAGCTGGGGGGAGGGGGGGGGTCGTTTGCCATCTCAGAGGATCCTGCTGAGAAAGAAACCAGCAGAGGAAAGCACGCCAAGCCCCTGGTTGAACATCTAGATCCAGCTGTGCCTGAAGGTAATTTATCTCTTGACTGGCCAGGCTTGTGAAACTCAGCTTTTGAAAGCTAGTTTTACGTTAGCAACTCGTAGCTAAAGAAGTTCTGGTTGGTACCAAGGCAAATATTAAATATGGTAGAAGTACCAGAATTAACAGGGCCTGGAGCTGTTAGAGGGACTTGCCAGGGATGTCGCCGAGCAGGAGCCTCTCGGCGGCCAGCGGGATACTCCTGTCAGGGGGCCTCGTAACCCCCTTCCACGCCTCCTCCTTCCCGTCCCCTAGTTCTGTCCCATCGGTATTTCCCCACACCCTTCAGAACCGGTACCATGACCTGGTCGGGCGGGTTCACACCGTGTGTTCCCCTCTGGCCCGCTCGCTCATAGCCGAGTCCCACTGTCACAGCTCACAGCTCACAGCCTGCGTGTCCTGAAGCAACACTGGCCGCCCGCCTTGGCTGGGTTTTGCCCCAGCATCCAGGAGATATTCCAGAGTGGGAGAACGAGGCAAACACAGTTACTCGACATATCATAGAGGGGACCCTGTGACACCTCACCAGGGCTGTCCTGTTTCTAGTCCTTATGACTGCCTGGATTTCATTCCAAACCCACACCAACAGCCCTCAAAGCTCAGCTGAGCAGCAAGACATAGAACTGAAAAAGGAGGAGAGTTGACAGTGACTTCTAATATTGCGTCGACCTGGAAACAAAACCCAGTTCTGCCTCTCACCAGCTTCCCACGCCTCAGCTTCCGCGCCTGCGCAGTAGTCCTGCTGGTGGTGGAGGTGCCTCGGGTGGATTCCGAGAGCGAAGGCTGCTGCTACTTTCCTCAGGGCCTGGCACGTGCAAGAGCTTTCTGTATGTTGTCATGTTCTAGGCGCCGCTAGAAGGGCGGTGTGGCTTCTCATGTAGCCAACAAAAATCCCCGCTAGCTAGAGATTATTACTCTTGTCTTATAGACAAGGGCTGTGTCAATCAGACTCTTGGTTGTGAAAAACAGAAACAGATTGACTTTCTTAGGCAATGGTGGAATGTGACAAAAGGATATTAAGGGTTCACAGAGTGAGTGGGAGGCTGGCGGAGCCGCTGGCCTGGGTGGGGCAGCAGCAACCTTCTGGTAAGGATCCAACCCCCAGATGGTCTTTCCTGCCTTCACCAACCGTCAAGGTCACAGAAGAGAGTGGCTGATTGACTGAATTACATCACATTCCTGTCCTCTGGCAGGAAGGGGCAAGGAGGGAAGGTGTAAGAAGGATTTGGGACCCTCAGCCTCCATGGTAAGAGGTGGGCGCAGGAGCTATCCTTCTTCAGAAGTGCACGATGTGGGGTATTTCTCAAATTGAAATCAGGCTGGTGGCAAGACAAAGGGCATTTGATTCAGGACAACTTAGAAGTCCAGAGGAAACAGACTCAGAGATGTTCAACAACTTGCTCATTAAACATCTCCCTCCCACCCCCACCCCCCACACACACATTGATAACAGACTTGAACCTACACCTTTTGACATCTGATCCTTTCTTTTTCTGCTCTTCTAGGACAGACTCCTGCAAAGTGAGGGAAGGTATGATGGATAGAGGCATAAATAGGGAAGTATATATTGACTGGAGTGTCCAGAGAAGCCTCAGAATTTTACTGAGGGAGACTTAAGGCTGATCAAAGCAACGCAGCTGACAGCAGGTAGGAAAGTTATCTGGGACTGGCTGGGAGGGGAGGGCATCTCCTTCAAACAGAGCAGGAAAAAGGAGAGAAATGCTGGAGGTGAAGTGGGCATGGAACAAGCAGCAAAGGACGCTGGGTCTGGACAGAGACTTCACAGTCATGTGTCCCCGGGAGGGGCCAGAATGTCCAGACGGGATGCTCTGGGAGTGCCAAGTCAATGTGGTCTGCAGCAGCCCCTGCTTCAGACACGGGAGCTCATAAATCACAGCTGACAGGCTGGGGGCTCTCTGTTGAGCACACCTTTTGTTTCAGGGACAGATGGCCATCTGGATATGCATGCAGGCAGCCTCTGTGTGGTTAGGGAGCTGCATGTGCCTGGCAGAGTGGTTATTAAGCCAGAGAGCTGAAGTCAACAAAGAAAGAGGTTATTTCTGCCTCCAGCCCCCTTGGAGCACAGCAATGTTTCCTCAACTTCAACTATTAGAATACCAGTAGTACTATTATTTAAGAAAGTCATCCTTTTATTCAGACTAACTTTTCAATCCAAATAAATATATTTTTTAAATGTCTTTTAGGCTTTCCATTACTGATCTGGCATATGAGGACCTTGGAGTTATCACTGTGTCCCAACAAGTGAAAAACTTAACAAACTAAAACAACAACAATTCTTCTTGGATCCATAAGAGAAGTGTGGCCACTGGGCAAACTATTGCCATCAAAACTGGAGAGACAGACAGTTAAATACAGAGGATCAAAACCCAACACAGCAGAAACTCTTCAGCCGAAACCTCCACAGGAACCGACTGGGATAGGAAAACTTGAACTATAACTTGATAAACTGCTGGAGGCTCATTGTGAACAAGTATGAAAGTTAAAACTCCAGAGGGACTTTGCCATAGGAGGGTCCCCCTACTTTTGTAAGTTTTACCTCCAGAAGCTCCATGAATATTGGAGAAAAATCCCTGTGATTCCAACAGAGGAATAGAGAAGAAGAACATTTTGGGTAATCATCAGAGAAATGCAAATCAAAACCACTCTGAGATATTGCCTAATCCCAGTAAGATTAGCCCACATCACAAAGTCCATGAACTGCAGATGTTGGCATGAATGTGGACAGAAGGGAACATTTCCACACTGCTGGTGGGATTGCAATCTAATGACAAAGTATGGAGAATGTTCAAAGATCTAAAAGTAGACCTTCCATTTGATCCTGCAATCCCATTACTAGGTATCTACCCAGAAGAACAAAATCATTTTACCATAAATACATTTGCATCAGAATGTTTATTGTGGCTCAATTCATAATTGCTAACTCATGCAAGCAACCCAAATGTCCATCAACCCATGAATGGATTAACAAATTGTGGTATATGTGCACCATGGAATACTATTCAGCCATAAAAAGATGGAGATTTTACATCTTTTATGTTTACCTGAATGTAGTTGGAACACATTCTTCCTAGTAAAGTATATTAAGAATGGTAAAAACAAGTATCCAATGTACTCAATACTAATATGAAACTGATATATAACCACCTTGATATAAACACAAATATAGTCTAGCAAGGGGGAAGGGTGAGGAGGGAGAGGGAAGGATGAGGGCCATTAGTGGGAGGAGGGAGGGCATTTGGTGGGCTCTCACCTAATGTGCACACATGGGAGGGTATTCCGCACACACCTCTGGGTGACAGGCTATCCTATAACTTGAACTTTACCTTGGAAGTGAGAACAATGGAACCTAAAAATGTGTTCCCTCATGTTAATTTGAAATAAAAATAATTTGAAAGTGGAAAAAAAAAAGAGAAAAATTTTGGAATATGCCAGAGCATTCAATTCTTAACAAGACCTGCCCTCAGAGAACCTGTTTCGTCACAGCCTAAACTTTTGGAGTTTTATCAGAGTCTAACTGACTGAGGAAGGAAAATAGTCAACCTAGGCCACTCTAATCATTCTGTCCTACCTAAGGATGGGGTAATGGGAACTGAGAATCGCTTGCAAAGTCCACAGTCCAGGGATACAAACTACCAAAAGACTTAGACTTAATCATATTATTTTAAGATACTGCCTGGCCCCAAGTCCTTCCCAACATATTACCAAAGGCCTTTTACCACAATTCCTTTTACCTACTACATGTATGGCCATCAAGAAAAAACTATAAGGCATACTGAAAGACAAAAAACAGTTGGAAGAGACAGAATGAGCATCAAAATCAGACTCAGATATGGCAGGAATGTTGGCCTTAACAGATTAGGAATTTAAAATAACTGTGACTAATTCACTAAAGGCTCTAATGGATAAAGTAGACAGCATTCAAGAGCAAATGGGTAATGTAAGCAAAGTGGTGGAAATTCTAAGAATGAAAGAAAAAGTAATACTAGAGATAAAAACATTGTAACAGAAATGAAGACTGCCTGCCTCTGATGGGCTCATTGAAAGATGGGACATCATGGAGGGAAGAATCTCTGAGCTTGAGGAAATCCCAAACACAAACTTCCAAAACTGAAAGGCAAAGCGGGAAAAAGACTGAAAAAAAAAAAAAAATAGAACAGAATATTCAAGAATGGTGGCACAACCACAAAAGGTATAAGAGGTACAAAATGGGAATGTCATCAGAAGAAGAGAGAGGAAAAGAAATAGAATAAATACTTGAAATAATAGTTACTGAGAATTTTCTGTGATTTGGGGGAAATTCTTGGTAACTATTACTTCAAATATTTCTAACGTTTCTTTTCCTCTTTCTTCTTTTGCTGACATTCCCATTACGCACCAAGCTCAGAAAACACCAACCAGGATAAGTAAAAATCAATCAATCAATCAATAAAATAACTGCACCTAGGCCTAACATACTTAAAATGCAGAAAGTAGAAGATAAAAAAATTTTGAAAGAAACCACAAAGGAAAAAAAACAAACAACACTTTACCTATAGAGAAACAAATATAAGAACTACAAGGAAATTCTCCTTAGAAGCCATGTAAGTGAGAAGAGGGTAGAGTGAAATATTTAAGTGTTAAGAGAGAAAAAACAAAACAAAAAAACAACCTACTAACCTGGAACTCTGACCCTGCAAAATTATCCTTCAAAAAGCTGAAAGAGAAATAAAAGCTTTCTCCAAAAATAATTGAAGAGATTTGTTGTCAATAGACCTGCCTTGCAAAAAATGTTAACATAAGTTCTTCAGAGACAAGGAAAGTCAGATTTACATAAAGAAAAGAAGAGAAGAAAGGAGCAGCAAGATGGTGGGCTAGAAGCAGTTTGCATATGCAGCTTTAAAGGAGAGGGTCAAAATTTGCAGGTGCATGCCCACCTGCAGATGGGTGATCTTGAAAAACTCATTGTGAATCACTGGAGAAGCAATAGGGGTCATTCGGAGTGAAGGAGAGGGAGACAAGAGTGATCTACTTAACATGATCAGAAGATAACCTGGGAAAGGCTCCACATGGGGGAAGGACAGGAGGAAAGAACTTGGGGGTCCATGACCCCCACCATGGACACTGTGGCCTGAGGTGTGAGAAGCCCCACCACCACAACCACCACAGCCCTCCACAGATCTCCAGACTGATAAGGAAGCAGCATGGAGTCTGTGCACCACAAGGTGGGCACACCACAGCAAGAAACTAGTAGCTTCTGTGCCTAGGTTGCTGTGACTGGCCTCATTCTGAACGCTCAGGCCCGTAGCACGAGGTCTGCACAGGGCTTGGTTTTGCTGCAGCCATCTCCACATCCCCTCCAACCAGGTTGGGGAGGGAGCAGAGAGAGCAGAAAGTCTTACATATGCCATGACTAGGAGACACGCACCCCTATACTCTACAGGGGATTTAAATGGAACAAGCACCACAGATTCCACCTGAAGAGCACTGCAGCAACTGCCTTCATGGCACCTGGGCAGGGGAGAGCTCTGGCTTCACAGCAGCCCAACCTCATAGCCCCATCCCCACAACTCACATGCTGCTTCCAGGCCCCTTGGCTCCATCCCTGAAGCTCCTGTACTGCCACCGGAACCCATGGTCTTGCCCTGTGGCCCTTACCCTCTGCCTGGCAGGAACTACCCTCCCCCATGGCCCCAATACTCCACCAGGGACCCACTAGCCTTGAGCCACCATTGCACCTGGACCTGGCTGGAGTGAATGCTTACAGCTTTGGCAACCACAAACACTGCCTAAATAGCCTTGCCCAGCTGCCACTGTCACAACTGCAGGGAACCTGAGAATCTCCTACAACATCAGCTTCCATGGAGAGGGACTCACCTGGCCCCCAACCTGAGCTTCCAACACAGCCTTGGGAATGATGCACACTCTACATGAAGCTTACCCAGCACTGGCTGGGATTATGGCAACCACAGAAGAATGAATGGGTCAACACAGAATAGCTGCATTACAGGCTCCTTGTGCTTCTGCCCCTCCCCTGCTACGACAATCTTCCAGAGTAGGCCACAAAAGCACCATCTAGGGCAATGTTTCTTAAGCTTTTTTTATCTCACAGAATACTTGAACCTACAGTTAAACTTTAGTGGCACACTTAAATTATGTTGATAAAAAAAAAAAAAAGTTAAAAAAAGAACATACTTCCTGTGTTTTGAACTTCTTCCAAAGATAATCAATCTTTAATGATCTTTAAAATTTTTCACAGCACCCCTAAGATTCTCTCATGGCACACCAGTATGTCATGGCACACCAGTTGAAGGTAACTGATCTAAGAACCTCTCCTTCTTTTCATTAAATAGAAGAGTTCCCAGCAAAGGAGAACCAGTGAGCTACAGACCTGTCTGCCCTCACCTAAGAGAAGAGGTTTCACATGAGAAGAAACCAGCAAAAGAACTCTGGCAACATGACAAAGCAGGCTAGTTCAACACCCCAAGGATCACAGTGTATCTACAGCAATGTACCCCTATTAAAAGGAAATTGTTGAAATGTCAGAAATGACATTCCGAATGTAGCTGGCAAATAGGATGGATGGTATTGAAGAAATTGAAAACCAACACAAAGATGCAATTTAAAAAAAAACTCAGGGGTTGGCGCCTGTAGCACAGTGGCGCCTGTATGCCAGCCACATACACCAAGGGTGGTGGGTGCAAACCTGGCCTGAGCCAGCTAAACAATGATGACAACTGCAACAAAAAATAGCTGGGCATTGTGGTGGGCGCCTGTAGTCCCAGCTACTTGGGAGGCTGAGGCAAGAGAATTGCTTGAGCCCATGAGTTCGAGGTTGCTGTGACCTGTGACGACATAGCACTCTACTGAGGGTGACATAGTGAGACTCTATCTCCAAAAAAGAAAAATAAAATAATAATAATTATAATAATAATTAATGGGAAGCACCCGTGGCTCAGTGGGTAGGGCCCCGGCCCCATATATGGAGGGTGAAGGGTTCAAACCCAGCCCTGGCCAAACTAAAACAAAAAGCCGGGCATTGTGGCAGACGCCTATAGTCCCAGCTACTCAAGAGGCTGGGGCAAGAGAATTGCCTAAGCCCAGTAGTTAGAGGTTGCTGTGAGCTGTGATGCCACAGTGCTCTACCAAGGGCAATAAAGTGAGACTCTGTCTCTGAAAAAAAAAAAAAAAAAAAGAAAGAAAGAAAACTCAGGACATCAATGAAAAACACAAAAAAGTCACTAAAGAGCTAGGCAACATAAGAAAAAATCTAACAACATAAAAAGGAATCATTTAGGGAATTCCAAAATATAGCACACAGCTTCAACAGTAGGCTAGACCAAGCAGAAGAATCTCAGAGCTTAAAGACAAGGCTCTTGAACTAACCCATTCAGTCAAAGATGCAGAAAAAAAGAGGAAAGAGTAATGAGCAATCAGGGGAATATGGGACTGTGTGAAGTATAGAGATATACAAATAATAGGTATCTCTGAGAGAGAAGAAAACCCAGTAAGCATGGGAAATCCATTCAAGGCACTTATTGAGGAAAATTTCCCTGGGATCGCCAGAGATTCACATATCCAGATCCAAGAAGGTCATTGAAGATTCATAGCAAATAGGATATCCCCAGTACACATAGTCATTAACCTTGCCAAAGTAAAAATGAAGGAGAAAATTCTACAACCTACAAAATAAAAGTATCACTAATCTACAAAGGAAAACCATCAGGCTAACAGCAGACTTCTCAAGAGAGACCTTACAAGCCAGAAGGGAGTAGGGCTCCATTTTTTTATCTTATTAAACATAAGAACTACTAGCCAAGAATTTTATATCCTGCAAAACTAAGATTCATAAATGATGGAGAAATAAGTACTTTTCTAGACAAGCAAACACTATGAGAATTTGTCACTAAATAGACCTGCCCCACAGGAAATACTCAGAACTACATTACACGTGGAACATCACAATAAATGACCATACTATAAAAACATCTGAAAGTTAAAACTCATAGCCCTTTTAAAACAATAACACAAGGGGAAAAACAACAACAAAGTATCATCCAACATGATGAACAGAATAGTATTCCACATATCAATATGAACATTGAGTATGTATTCCCCACTTAAAAGACACAGATTGGCTGAATGGATAAAAAAGCACATCTCAAATGTATGCTACCTCTAAGAAACACATCTAACTTATAAGGACTTGTACAGACTCAGGATATAAGGGATGGAAAAAATATTTCATGCAAATGAAAACCAAAAGCAAGCAAGTGTAGCCATTCTCATATCAGATAAAATAGACTTTAAATCAACAATGGTGGGCAGCATCTATGGCTCAGTGAGTAGGGCGTCGGCCCCAGCCGAACTGCAACAAAAAAATAGCTGGGCATTGTGGCGGGTGCCTGTAGTCCCAACTACTTGGGAGGCTGAGGCAAGAGAATCGCTTAAGCTCAGGAGTTGGAGGTTGCTGTGAGCTGTGACACCATGGCACTCTACCCAGGGCCCATAGCTTGAGGCTCTGTCTAAAAAAATAAAAATCAACAATGGTATAAAAAAGACAAAGATGGTCATTATACAGTGGTAAAGATAGCAACTAAACAAGAAGACATAACAATTCTAAATATATAGGGAGCTCCCAGATTTATAAAGCAAATTCTACCAAATCTAAATAAAGAAATAAAAAGTACCATCACAATTGTGGGGAACTTTAACACCCCCAGAGCTGGACAGATCATTGAAGCAGAAAATCAATAAAGAAACATTGCATTTAAACGGAACTCTAGAGCAAATGTACCTAACAGACATTTATAGGACATTCTTCCCCCAAATTACCAAAAATACATTCTTCTCATCAGCATATGGGACATTCTCCAATATTGGTTACATCTTAGGCCACAAAACAAGTCTCATTAAATTTAAAAAATAAAAATTACACCATGTACCTTCTCAGAGCACAGTGGAATAAAACTAGAAATCAATTCCAAGAGAAACACTCAAATAGACACAAAGTCATGGCAATTAAACAACTGCTGATGAATTATTCTTGGTTCAATGATGAAATTAAGATGGAAATTAATACATCCTTTAACTGAATAACAAAGGGGAAACAAACTATCAAAATTTAAGGCATACTGATAAAGCCATCCTAAGGGTTAAAGTTCAGAGCCTTAAATGCCTACATCAGAAAGAAAGATTTCTAATTAACAACCTAATATCACATGTTAAGGAACTGGAAAAAGATCAAACCCAATCCAAAGCCAGCACAAGAAAAGAAATAACAAAGTCCAGAGCAAACCAAACAAATTCAAAGGATCAATGAAACAAAAAGTTGGTTCTTTGAAAAGATAAACAAAATTGACAGACCACTAGCTAGTTTAACCAGAAACAGAAGAGAAAGATCTCAAATAACTTCATTCAGAAGTGAAGAAAAAGACTTTACAACTGATACCACAGAAGTACAAAATATCATCTGTGGATATTATGAAAACCTCTACACACAAAAAATGGAAAACCTAGGGGAAATGGATAAATTCTTGGAAACAACTTTCCAAGACTGAATCAGGAAGAAATAGAAGCTGTGATAACACATCCCCCAACAAAGTAAAGTCCCAGACCAGATGGATTCACAGCCAAATTCTACCAGATCTACAAAGAAGAACTGATACCTATTCTACAGAAACTATTCCATAAGATTGAGAAGGAGGGCATCTTCCCTAACTCATCCTATGACCCAGTACCACCCTGATACCAAAGCCAGGAAAGGACACACCAACAAGAAACCACACACCAATATCCCTCATAAACAAAGATGCAAAAATCCACAACAAAATACTAGCAAACCAAATTCAACAGCACATCAAAAGATAATCCATAATGATCAAGTGGGTTTCATCTCATATGCAAATACCGTATATACTTGAGTATAAGCCGAGTTTTTTTCGACACAAAATTTGTGCCGAGTTCAGGTTTTTCGACACAAATTTTTGTGCCGAAAAAACTCAGCTTATACTCGAGTATATATGGTAAATAAACATGATTCACCACATGAACAAAACAAAACAAAGACCACATGATCATCTCAATAGGTGCAGAAAAAGCATTTGATAAAATCCAGCACCCTCAACAAACTAGGTATAGAAAAAATGTATCTCAAGAGTATAAAGGCCATATGTGAGAAACCAACAGCCAATATCATACTGAATGGGAAAAGTTCCCCCTAAAAACTGGAACAAGGGTGCCCACTGCCAGTTCTTCTATTCAACATAGTATTAGAAGTCCTAGCCAGAGCAATTAGGCAAGAGAAGGAAATAAAGGGCATGCAAACTGGGAAAGGAAAAACCCAAACATCCCTTTCTGCTGACAATATGATTTCGTATGTAGAAAGTCTAAGTATTTTACCAAAAGACTCCTAGAATTGATAAATATGATAAATTCAGCAAAGTCTTAGGTTACAAAATCAATGTAGACATATCAGTAGCATTTTTGTATTCTAATAGCAGTCAACCTGACAGATCAGGGATTCAATACCATTCACAATAGCTACAAATAAAGTTCCCAGGAATATACTTAACAAAGGAGGTTTTCCTTAACAAGGAGAACTACTAAAAACTAATTTTAAAAAATAGCAGATGACACAAACAAATGGAAAAACATCCCCTACTCATAGATTGGTAGAGTCAACATTAAAATGTCCATACTTCCCAAAGCAATTTACAGATTCAGTGCAATCCCCATGAAAATTCCAGTGTCATATTTCACAGATCTAGAAAAAATAATCCTAAGCTTCATTTGGAACCAAAAAAGAGCCTGAGCTGCCAAAGCAATCTTATACATAAGAAGAAAAAACCTGGAGGCATCACATTACCTGACTTCAAATTATTCTACAAGGCTTCAGTAGCCAAAACAGTATGGTACTAGTATAAAAGTAGAGAACCCAGAAAAAAACATCTACCTTCAACCAACTGATCTTCACCAAAGCATACAACATACAGTGGGGAAAGGAAACACTATTCAATAAATGGTTCTATATTAGATAGTTACATGCAGAAGAATGAAACAGGATCCCTATCTCTCATCATATGTAAAAATTAATTCAAAATGGATTAAGGACTTAAATGAAAGGCATGAAACCATAAAAATTCCAGAAGAAAATGTAGGAAAAACTCTTTTAGACAGCACAAACTTTGCCTAGGCAAAGGATTTATGACTAAGACCCCAAAGGCAAATACAGCAGCAATAAAAATAAATTAATGGAACTTAATTAAATTATAAGTCTTCTGCATAGCAAAGGAAATAATCAACAAATATACTACCTACAGAATGGGAGAAAATAACAAAAGACTGATTCAGAACTGACAACTGAAACAAATCAGGAAGAAAAAAAATCAAAAAGTGGGCAAAAGACATGAAGGGAAGTTTTTGAAAGACAATAGACAAATGGCAACAAACATCTAAAAATGTTCAACATTACTAATCATCAGAGAAGTGCAAATTAAAGCTACAGTGAGGTACCACCTTACCCCTATCTGAATGCCCATCATCAAAAAGACAGAAACAATAGATGCCAGGGTGAATGCAGGCAGAAAGAAAGGCTTATGCCCTGTTGGTAAGAGTCCAAATTAGTACAGCCTCTGTGGAAAACAGTACAGAGACTCCTCAAGAAATACTGTATGTGTATGGATGTATACATAGGACTTCAAAAAATAATACACAAAGAGAGAGGGTGCCAGAGAATGTATACACATTTTAAGAGACGCTATCTATGTGTTACTTTTTGAAGTTGAGTTGAAGGTCCCCTGACTAGTCAAGTGTACCTAGACGCGTTGTACACGTCCATTTTACCTGCAACTCATAGACTTTTGGGGAATAACTGGTTTGACTTCCAACAAGATCTCTTAAAATGTACACACATTTTGGCACCCTTTTACACACACATACGTACACCATGGAATGCTACTCAATAGTATTATGGTATTACACTGTCATACAATAGTGATCTAAGTGATATAACATCACTTACAGCAACATGCAGGGGACTGGAGACCATGACCCTAAGTGAAGTATCTCAGGAATGGAGAACCAAACTCTGTATGTTCTCACTAACAAGTGGGAGCCCCTAGATAGTACACGTGGCACAAAGTGATGTAAGGGACATGGATGGGGGCAGGCGGGACGGTGCACAGTGAGCACCATTCTGGTGGGCACAGCACAAGCCCTGACTTAAGCAGTATACCAAGATATCCACGTAACCAAAACACTAGTACCCCCTTAATGAATACTTTAAAATAAAAAAAAATCACTTTAAACATCAATAGTTCTAAAATACCAACTGAAATACGGAGGGTGCGAATTTAAGACAGTTTTTTTCCTCTTCTTACATGTGTATACACTTTGGCATCCTCTGTAGCTTGTCAGAGTAGATCAGAAAATAAGACCTAACTATTAGCTGTCTAGGGAAAGAGACATATTAAATATAAAGATGCATTAGATTGAAAGTAAAGTGATACAGAAAGATACTGTACTGGCACTAGTCAAAAGAAAGTGGAAGTCACAATAAGAATTTCAGATGTAGAAGACGTCAGTGCAAAAAGAACCATCCAGAGTAAAGAAGGCGTCACAGTGACAGAGAGGCCATGCTCTAAGACGGGACCCTTAATGTGCACGTGCACAGCAACAGAGATCAAAACATGTGAGGCAAATCCGGACAGAAGTGCAGAGAATATGTAAATTCACCATTATGTAAATTTCCTGCCCCTCTATCAGAAATGGACAGGTGCAGCCAGCAGAAGCTCAGTAAGGACGCAGCTGAGGTCAACACCCATCAGTCAAGTGGATATGACTGACAAACAACTTCATCCAGCAATTGAAGAATGCATATTCTTCTCAAGTTCAAGTTCACGTGGAAAATTCATCCACATACACCACATTCCAAAGCATAAAACACACTTTAATGTATGTAAAAAAATAGAAATCATACAAATACCTGCTCTCAGAGCACAATGTAATTAAACTAGAAATCAACAGAAAGATGGCTGGAAAATCCCCAAATACTTAGATTATTAAACAATATACTTGTAAACAACACATTTGTCAAGGAATAAATCTCAAGAGAAATTTTAAAATATTTTGAACTAAATAAAAATAAAAATCATCAAAATTAGTGGAATGCAGCAAAACCAGTGAGGGGTGACTTTATAGAATTAAATGTACACGTTAGAAAATAAGAAAGACCTAAAATCAGTAATCCAAGCTTCTACCTTAAGAAATTACAAAAAGAAAAGGAAATTAAATCCAAAGTAAGTGGAAGAAAAGAAATAATAAAAAGTCAGGCAAATTATCAATGAAATGAAAATAGGAACTCAATAGAGAAAATCAACAAAACCAAAAGCAGGTTCTTTGAACAGATTATTATAATCTATAAGCCTCTGTCAAGGCTAAGTAGAAACAAAAACTGGAGAACTAATATCGGAAATAAGAGACAGCACTACAGATTTCATGGCCATTAAAAGGATAACAGAGAGATACTATGAGTAACTCTATGCCCACAAATTTGTTATCTTAAATGAAATGGACCAATTCCTTAAAAGATATAATTTTCAAAAACTCCCCCAAGAACTAGACAATCTGAATAGATGTATAGAACTGCTAAAGAAATTAAATCAGTTATTAATAACCCTCCAACACAGGACGCACCAGGTCTACATAATTTCACTGAGGAATTCCACAGAACATTGAAGGAAGAAATTTTACCAGTTCTCCACAATTTCTCATCAAAACTTTGAAGCAACCAGGATGCCCTTTAGTAGGTGAATGGATAAACAAACTGGTGCAGCCAGACAATGGGGTATTTATTACACAGCTCTGAAAAGAAATAGGCTATGGAGGACGCAAAGAAATGGGGAACACTCCAATGCATGTCACTAAGGGAAAGAAGCCAGTCCTACAAAGCTACGTACTGTGAGACTCCAGTGATAAGACAATCTGGGAAAAGAAAAACTTTTACTGTTTTTTCCGTGGGTTGGCGATAGGAAGGGATATGCAGGCAGAACACAGAGGATTTTATGAGTGAGGGCCGTGAAACAGCGCTGCATGAAACTGTGATGGTAAATACACGTCATTATGCACTTTTTTTTTTTTTTTGCAGTTTGGCCGGGGCCAGGTTTGAACCTGCCACGCTCAGTATATGGGGCCAGCGCCCTACTCACTGAGCCACAGGCACCGCCCACATCATTATATATTTCTCCAAACTAACAGAATGTGCGTCACCAAGAGTGGACCCTGACGTGGACTGTGGCTTTGGGAGATAATGGCGTGAGCTCACCAGCGGTAACAGGTGTACAAGTGTCATCAGTGGACAAGACTCTGCATGTGTGGGGGAAGGGAGATGTTCATGTCAGATATCCCTGTGTCTTACTCTCAATTTTGCTGCAAACCTAAAAATATTCTACTTTTTAAAGAAAAAAATGTTGTTCTATATATTCTATAAATGGAACATAGATGGTGGTGAAGAAAAAATTACTTTCTTTCCTTCCTTTCTTCCTGAAAAATTCAGTCCAAAAGCAAGGTAGGTCTATGTTGTGAGGTTGTGAGGTGGCCCAGCGTGAGCCCAGGAGTGGGGAGGAGAGCACCCACAGCGTGTGGGGCAAAGTGTCAGTTAGCGCAGGGGGTGGGCCGTGGTGGTGATGCCCAGGGCAAGGTGTAGAAGCTTGAGAAGTATGAAACACACCCATGCGTGTGGGAGGGCAGTAATGCAGGGGTCCTGGGTGTACCCCGAGAGGGCAACCATGCAAGCCAGGGTGGCATTTTGGAGTCCCATCTGGGTAGAGAGAGCATCCGTGGGAAGCAGTGGCAGCAGCCAGCACAGGGTGCCAGGTCGGGGGGGTGGGGTGGAGGGTCTCCCGTATATACTGAGGGGTGTCTGTAGCAGCAACTGACAGGACGTGTTGGGGCCTGAGAGGGCAAGGAGCAAAACCACGAGGGGACAGAGGAGAGATGACCCAGTGCAAGGCGTCAGCCCAAGAAGGGTGACAGGGGTAGCTCTGAGAGGGGCAGTCGTGGGGGTGGGGGTGCTCCTGGCTGTAAATATGTAGGAGCTAATGAAAGCCAGGTTCTAATGGTTGGTGAAGGGAGTTAAAAATATGGAAAGGAGGGCGGCGCCCATAGCTCCATGGGTAGGGTGCTGGCCACATACACCCAGGCTGGTCGGTTCAAACTCAGCTAGGGCCATCTAAACAACAATGACAACAGCTACAACAACAACAAAAAAGCTGGGTGTTGTGGCTGGTGCCTGTAATCCCAGCTACTTGGGAGGCTGAGGCAAGAGAATCAATTAAGCCCAAGAGTTTGAGGTTGCTGTGAGCTGTGATGTCACTGCACTCTACCCAGGGACACATAGTGAGACTCTGTCTCAAAAATGAAAAACAAAAACAAATATGGAAAGGGTGAAAATTAGAATGAAATCTGAGGCACTTGGTTGGAATTAGTATGAACTCATGATAGGTAGAGAGAGAGCTAGATTTAAAAATAAATACAGAAATTTATATTTATATGTATCTATATTTATAAATGTGTGTGTGGACAAAGAGACTGAGACAGAGAGAGGGTCCAGGAACACTGAACGAGCATATTCAACACCCACGTCTTGGTGTCTAAACACCATTCTCCACTAAAAGTAACTAGGAGTTCTTGCAGAAATGGCCAACAGCAGGGCTAGAGCTGAAAAGCCAGGAGTTCCTTGAGGCGGAGAGCAAGGAAGTGCTCAGAAAAACAGTGAGACCTGTTGAAAGGAGAGAGGACAGTCGAGGAAGGCTCATCAAATCTGGCCAATTTGCACATTATAAAAATAATGGCAGCAAGAGGTCATAACCAACTGAATACAATAGGAATCATCGTACATACAGATGTGAATGGGTAAATGGGGGAAGAGAAAGCTTCTTCCCAGCAGAGAAATGAGAGAATTATAGAATCAGAAATTCACTGGCAGCTATGAAAGTAATGCTTAATTCATCCAAGAAACACCAATGGATCCTAAAACTAGTACTTAGAATTTGACAAGGAACAAAATATGTACATGGTTTCAAAATACCTTCCTATGAAATGCTCATAAGTTTACAAAGAATAAAAAAGTAGCTTTTTTATAGCAGAAAAGCCTGGCAGGCACCATCTCAATTAAGTAATCAGAGTTAAAGTTAACAGTAAGGGGACAAATCAGTGCCTTGTGCCATTCAGTAAGGTTAGTGAGAGGAACACAGCGCCTCTTCTGCGCAATTTGTCAGACAAATGCAAACTGTAGGATGTTCCACCTAATAACTGACCTGTGACCTTTACAAGTGTCCAGGCTGTGAGGGTCAAGGAAACACAGAGAAACTGGAAGACTGAAGAAAACCAAAGAGATAAACTAATGATCCTGGGTTGCTTTGTTTTGCTATAAAGGACATTTGGTGCAACAGTAAAACTTGAACAGGGTCTGTGGCTTGACTGGTCACTTCCTTATTTTGATGGTTGTGCTGTGGTTACTAGGAGAATGTCCTTGTTTGAAGGAATTACGCAGTCAATTATTCACGGGTGATCTTATCAGCAACTTACTCTCCAATGGTTAAGGAAAAATATTCTGTGAGACCCTTAAAATATTCTGAGACTTGAAGTTGTTTCTGAATTTAAAAAATATCTTTAGTATTTAAAAAGAAAATAACTCTAAAATAAATACAACGAAAACAAAGTAATGTTACTTAACTGGGTAGATTCCACTGCCTCCCAAAGCCTGGGAGCCTGCCACTGGCTCTCCCTTTGAAATGGAGATTAGTGGGCGGTGCCTGTGGCTCAGTTGGCAGGGCGCTGGCCCCATATACCGAGGGTGGTGGGTTCAAACCCGGCCCCTGTCTAATTGCAACAAAAAAGTACCCAGGCGTTGTGGCGGCTGCCTGTAGTCCCACCCACTTGGGAAGCTGAGACAAGAGAATCGCCTAAGCCCAGGAGTTGGAGGTTGCTATGAGCTGTGTGATGCCACAGCACTCTACCAAGGGCAATAAAGTGAAACTCTGTTGAAAGAAAGAAAAGAAAAGAAAAAGAAAAAAGAAAAGAAAAGAAAAGAGATTAGTAAGTGTTCAGTGCTCAGGGTATGCTTACAGCACACTGAGACTTCTGTCTGTCAGCAGAAAGGGAAAGAAATTTTGAAAGAAGACATCTTTCTTAATAATATTTTTATGTTTTTTGATGCTTTTCTGTGTGCTTATCTAAAATCATCCCCTATACCACTCACACTGTTTTGTCTACACTTTAGAAAACCCAGGAAACAGTTACCCAAGTCCCTATTCAATAAAGCCTGTGCCTACATAGATGGATAAAGATAGCCTGCTTCTCTAATGTCCCACTGCTTGCTGTGATAGAGGAACACAGGTGGAGAAAATGCTGTTAGTTGAAAGCCCCAATTTATCTCTAGACTTGACACTAACTATTCATCTCAGATTCCTTCACACTCCTGTGTACACACACCTTGACCAGGGTCAAAGCTAAACGTTTCGTCTCCTCCGTCCCAGCTTTCTAACCTGCTCCTCATCCCCCACGCCGTCACAGGGAGAGGTGACATCCTCCTCAGTCAGGTTTTCAAGCCAGGCCTTGGGCATCATTCTCCCCTTCTCCCTGTCTCTTTACCCTCTAGATCTTGTGAGTCTACCCTGGAATGTATCACAGATGCATCCATGTCTGCCTCCATTCCAGCCCCCCTTCTAACTGGCCACCACACTTCCACCCCTGCCCTCTCCAATTCATTCTCCAAGCTGCAGCCAGAGTGATTTTTTTTCAAAAGATAAACCTAATTCTATAATTCTCTTCCATTGAAACCTTCAAAGCTGTGCTGTCTAAAGCAGTAGTCATTAGCCATGTGGGGACATTTAAATTTAAATTAATTAAAATTAGGTAAAATTAAACATTCAGTTCCTCTATCTCACTAGTCACATTTCAATTGCTCAGTCACGTGGCCGACAGTGGACAGCACAGATGACAGAGCATTGGAACTTTAGACCAGACAGTGCTGTTTGAGAAGCTTCCCGCTGCTTCTGGACAAAGTGCAAGCTTGCTGTTGAGGTCTACGAGGCCCCACCACCCTCGGTACCAAGGGCCTCCAGCGCCCTTTCCACTCTCACCTGCCTCTCCTTCCCCAACCCCCACACTCCAGCCACACGGGGCTCCTTCTCATTTCCTCAAACAGACCAAGCCCTGGATTTTCTCAGGACCTTCCCTGTAGTCGCCCCGGCCTACAACATCCCTCCTTCTCTGTCTCACTGACTCCTCCGCACCCTGCATACTTTAGCTTAAACGTCTCTCCCACAGGGAGGCCTTTCTTTACTCCCAGTAAAATAATTAAACCTATTATTATAATACACTGTTTTTTCACCCTATTTTTCTTCTTCTATGTTACCTACCTTAACATACCCTAAATGAAGATATTTTTATTTGGTTTGTTTAATCTCTATCTCCCTACCACTGGTAGGAGAGAGACCCTAGTATTTTGTTTCTCTATTGCCTTGTATAGTGCCTGGCACATAAAATACACTCTAAGACTATTTAATGAATGAAAAAGATTATTTATAGCAATGTAAGACTTAAAATGTACAAATGTTTTCAGGAGTTAGGCTATGCATGGTGTGGGTAGCAAAAATCAGGGAAAGCACAATTTCCAACTCATCTTTCTTACCTTATTACTTCCTGAGTAAGAGTTTTTGTCTTTGAGACAAATCTTTTCTATTGAGGCAATTCTAGAAAAGGCACTTTGTTCCCTTGACTTGCTAATCCAACCTGTGAGGTGGGAGCCCATCTTCTTGCCTCCTGGGGCTGGTGGCCCTCTGAGAGCCATTCCTGCCCAGCTCATCCTGGCAGGATTCTCTGTCTAGAAGGCTGCTTCCCCCCATGGCAAATTTGAAACTAAGTAGTCTACTACAGAGGTTAATTGCACAGGAAATGTAACCTACAGGCCATCACCCTTTTTTTTTTTCTTTCATCTCATGTTTCTTCTATTAAGCTGTCATGTTAAAAATGTTCTAAAAGCATCAAGAAGGAAGGAAAACAACAAGAAAGCTAATACCTGAAACACTCATTAACTGTGTCCAGCTCACTCGCTGAGAAAAGGGGAGCGTTGGCGCTGCCCAGAGAGGGGCCAGTGACCGTGGCCATGGCTGCATCTGAGGAGGGAAGTGATCCGCTCTCCTGCTGCAACCCCACCACCAGGATAGTGGGAGCAGCGTGAGCAGCACAGAGCAGGGCAGGGGGCACCAGCTGCCCTCGAGTGCAGGAACAGAGGCCCCCCCTCACAGCACAGAGCAGGGCCGGGGGCACCAGCTGCCCTCGAGTGCGGGAGCAGAGGCCCCCCCCTCACAGCACAGAGCAGGGCCAGGGGCACCAGCTGCCTAGAGTGCAGGAGCAGAGGCCCCACCCCCATAGTACAGAGCAGGGCCAGGGGCACCAGCAGCCCTGGAGTGCAAGAGCAGAGACACACACCCCCACAGAGCAGGGCCAGGGGCACCAGCTGCCCTTGAGTGCAGGAGCAGAGGGCCCCCCTCACAGCACAGAGCAGGGCCGGGGGCACCAGCTGCCCTAGAGTGCAGGAGCAGAGACCCCCCCCTCACAGTACAGAGCAGGGCCAGGGGTACCAGCTGCCCTTGAGTGCAGAAGCAGAGACCCCCCTCCTGGTTGCACAGAGCAGGGCCGGGGGCACCAGCTGCCCTCGAGTGCAGGAGCAGAGGCCCCCCTCACAGTACAGAGCAGGGCTGGGGGCGCCCTCTGCCCTTGAGTGGAGGAGCAGCGCGGGGCCCGGCGGGGGGGGGGGGGGGGGGGGGGGGGGGGGGGGGGGGGGGGCGGG
>CAUYPK010165174.1:0-11995 GCA_963574355.1 Loris lydekkerianus | reverse complement strand
TTTTTTTTTTTTTTTTTTTTTTGCAGTTTTTGGCCAGGGCTGGGTTTGAACCCACTGCCTCTGGTATATGGGGCCAGAGCCCTACTCCTTGAGCCACAGGGGTCACCTACAGTCAAGTGCTTTTTCAACCCTTCTCTTGAGTCCCAGTTTCCTCTGAAGACACCTTTCCTCCTGGGTACAGTGAGCAGTAGGAGGCAGGCACTTGCCCCCCGGACTGTGCTTTGTCCTGCATTCAGCTGGACTGTGCCCTGGCCGCATGCCTGACCGTGGGAAGCCCACTTCCCAGCACCATGCTCTCCGACCACACCTCCTCTTCTACCTCTCTCATGACTTTCCTCTACAGCAGTATCTGACCTCTGGTCCAGAGGTGGCAGCTACGTGGCAAGGATGTCTCTGCTCTTCCTAAGCCCACAGAGAACCCCACAAACTGACCAGGCTACTCTAGTGAGCCCCAGGATGTCTTTGGAAGCCTTCTCTGCACAGAAACCTGTCCAGTGGGGCTGATACTCGAGGTAAAAACTATTCGCCATCCCACCTCCAACTCCTGACCCACTTTCTCTCACCCATCAGGCCAGACAGGCCCTGGACTCGCTGGTCTAAGCTTCCTGTGGTGTCCCCTTCTCTGCACATGCACTGCTGGGGTCTGTCCAGTGACAAGCTCTCTCCACTCTGTGCCCAGACTGCCCAGACTGCTGAGCGTTTTGTATTAGGATGAGTATTTATGCCACAACAAATGCGTGGTTTCCACATCAGAACTGTCCGTGATTAGTCCTTTATTCTTTATTAGTACCCCCGTGCATTTCCAGAGCCCACCCTGCCTTTTCAGTCTGTCCCCCTGCCCCGGCTGTGACCCTCGCCCCTCTTTTCCTGGGGAGACTGGCAGAGGTTCTCCCGCCCTCCTCCTGCCTCTGGCACACTCCCCGGGGGCCCCCGGCTCTCCCTCCAGGAGCCTTGGTCATTATTCCTCCTGGAGTGCAGTCTCCTCCTGCCTTTCTCCCGCCGTGTTCACTTCCTCTCACGCTTAGCTGAAGTTCCTAATCAAAACCGTGCTTTGCTCACTGCTCTTCACCACAAGCAAACCTGGCACTTCCTTCCTCTCTCTGCCCATCGCAGACCTAGAGGGAGGTATTTATCCCGGTGAATTATCATCTCTCTCCTTTCTAGTCTGATTTTCATCCCGGACCTTAACAATATCTGCAACAGGGCAAGATTCCAGTTACAGGTATTGTGCAAGTGAGTGAATGAATTGGGCAATGGAGGCAGAGGGGGCGTTTCCCACCCCCAGAGTTAATCCTCCCCTGGAGGACAACACAAAAGAACAGACCAGCCTTGTCCCATATGGTAGCCAAAAGCCACCTGCGGCTGCTCAGTCCTCGAGAGGAGACCAGTCCATACTGAGAAGAGCCAATGTGGAAAGGACACACCAGCTTCCCTATACTTAAGTACAAAAAAAGAATGTACACTATATGAACTTTTAAAAACTTAATATATGGTGAAATGATAATATTTTAAATATTATGGGCTAAATTAAACTATTAAAATTAATTTTACTGCTCCTTTATTTTTCTTAATATGACTACTAGAAAATTTACAACTATATTCCACGTACGGTTACTAGAAACTTTAGCATTATTACACCTCACATAATATTTGTATTGATAGCACTGGTATATATGTTTTGAACCAGAACTTGATCCCTAGTAACGAATCCTAAGGACTTAAAGACATGTACACATGTTCATGATCAGCACTTCCCCTTTTACAATGATATTTATCATTTCCTATCACTGGTTTTGCTTATCCGTGTACAAGTCTGATCACTGTACTGCGGCTTCCTTAAGACCGTTGTCTAGACCTGCAACTACACATCTCTGAAAACATCTTCACACGTGCTTTCATGAATATTTCTTGGATAAATAATTCTTAAGTTGTCCTTATATTACTTTGCTGAGAGTGCGAGGTCAGCACAGCTTTACTGAATTAAATGGAATTTCAGTCTTTTGTCACGGATGAGCCTAACTGTCTAAGAAGGCCCGAGGACTGACGAGACGGTAGAGTTGCCAGGGTGGCGGCAATGTGTCCGCCCTAGCTGGCCATTGTTGCCAGCAGGATGATGAGCGCTACCTTCTAACTGAACACCTGCTGATGAAGCAATGAGCATCCTTTACATGATGGTTATGAAGTCAGCAAAGAATAATGCTAGTACCTGAGTCAAATTCCAGTACCGCTTTTGAGGATAGTCCTCAGGGGGAACAGCAATTTTTTCTCTGAATATAGTCAACCAATCAAAAGTCAGGAGGGGAGTTTGTCCTAAGCCACTCCCCCCTTCCCTTTGGTTGTTGGATGCATAAAATGCCTTTGATTTAGGCTAAAGTGAGAATTTTCTGAAATCCTGAGGCTCTGACATGGCGTCTGAGTTTCGGATCCACTCAGACTGACAGATGCGTTGTCTTTCCTGCTTAAACTCTTCCTTTCACAGAGGCGTCTGGTGCCCTCAGACGCAAATGTGCTGCCCCGGGGGAGGGCGCCAACTTCAGCTGTAAGGGCAGGGTGGCAGGGGTCTGTCAGATCAATTATGTACAGGGCTCATCTTCTCTAAAGCCCCTCAGTGTTCATTTTCTCCTGACAGTTCACCTTGTGCCCAACCTTCCGTCTGCCCAAGTCAGACCTGCACACAATGGCAGCCCCCTGCTGTCTTCCCTCCCGAGAAGGTGACACCAAGGAACGCTTCCATGTCAAACTCTTCATTCCCTCCTGATGAACCTCCCCGATGCACCACAGACGTGGGCGCTAGACAGGCCTTCCTTGTGTGTTCCAGGAGAAAGACCAGCATTCGTCAGTTTTCTTGAGACCCACGAGGAGGCCCCCTGCCCTGACTCCCATTTCCTTCTAGTTCACCTCGTTTTCTCTTTCTTCAGAGGAAACTGCCACTGTGACCACAGGGAGCAGGGCAGACCGCCTCTGGGCTGCTTCAGGAGAGTGGGCGGGGAGGGGTCTGGCTTCCTAGCAGGCACCGTTGTTCGTGAAGCTTCATAAAACCCACTCTCGGGGACGCTCAGAGGAGATGATGGCATCTGATTCTGTGATCTCAGTCACGTTTTCGTGGTCTAACTTGGCCGGAGTCACTCAGGACACTACAAGAGCAGCTGGCAGGGCACCGTCGGGGGTCGTGGAAAGAGCAACAGCTTGTGTCGCTTACACAGGTGCGAGGTGGGACTGAGGTCAGCTCCCCCAGCACGTTCAGGGGGTGGCTGCTGCTTCCCACGGCCTGCTGACTTCTAGCTGGGGCGAGGTCATGGCTCCGACTGTACTTCCGCAACAAGTCATCTCGCCCTCTCCAAAGAGCAGGCAAAATCGTGTTTTTAAAATGCGAAGTATCTTCAAAGCCTCAAACCCCTTTCATGGCTTCCTCTCTCAGTTAGGATGAAACACGCCTCCAAAGCCTCAAACTCTTTCATGGCTTCCTCTCTCAGTTAGGATGAAACACGCCTCCAAAGCCTCAAACCCTTTCATGGCTTCCTCTCTCAGTCAGGATGAAACACGCCTCCTCATGATGCCCCTTTCAGAGCTTGTTCCGCTTCCTCCCTCCTTCCCTCCAACTTTCCTGCCATGGAGGCTCCTCCTCTTCAGGCAGAGGCTGGTTCCCGCCTTACCGTCTTGGCACTAACTCTTCTCCTGCCTACAGTGCTTTCCAAGAAAACCTTGGCTGGATTCTTGTCCTCAGAGCCCCAGTTTACAGGCACCTTTCTCAGCTGAAATCCACCTGCCATCCAAGGTAAAGCAGACCCAACACCAGGCCTGTTCTATTTTCTTCATTGAACTTATCTCCTTCGTGACGTTTCTTGTTTAACTTACTTGTTCCTCATTTACCATGTGAGCTGATGCTCCCCCAGAACGTTATTCCCGTGTCCGCCTCTCGTGATCATCACTGCATTCCTCAGGCTTAGAAAACTGCTTGAGACACAGCAGGAGCTTCGTTGGTGTGTGTTGAATATTTGATGGAGTGGACTCTTCCCTGCATTCTTTCTACGTCAGCTTAAACTTCCCAGCCAGATCTTTCATTTCTGCTTACTTGAAGAGGCAGCTAAGATGTAGTGGATTAGAACTTGGGATCAGGAATCTTCTAATATTGTGTTCAAAGGCCCATTTTGCCACATGCCAGCTGAAAAACCCTTGGGCAAGTTACTTCTCCAAGCCTCAGTTAGCTCCTCTCTACAATGTGGGTAATTATGGTAGGGCCAGCTTGTTAGCTGGTTGTGAAGCCCCAGTGTTGGAAGCCTTGATTGGCACCTGATGCGTGATAATTGCTCAATAAAAACAAAAATTTGGCCAGCGTATGAAAGGTGGAGTGGATTCAACGCGAAGCCTTAAGAGGAAAACAGAAGCCCACAAAATCCTATTTCTTAGAGAAAAATTTAAAGCATAGGCTTAGTTGCCAGAGAGATCTGGGTTCTAATTCTAGCCTCACTGTTTAAGATCACCCCTCTTGTGCAGCTGGGGTGATCAGTGACCCCTAAGCAGAGGCCGAGCCCTAGTTTTGGGCTCAATAGACAGCAACCATGTTGCCCAGGTCCTAGTGGTGGGCTCTGCAGTGGGGAGAGGAAGAGGAGGAAGCAGACAATCTAGCCATCTGTAGAAATTCTTTCCTAATGCTCTGACAAGCCCAGGCCCCAGGGCTGTCTCATTTGACTTCCTGTTGCTCACTTCTGTCTGGTTGGCAGTCACCAGGCGGGAAGCCATACTGTGGCCCCCCACTTGGGGTCAGCTGTTTACTTCCCCTCATCCCTCGCCCATGAAAAGCCCTCACATCCAGTAAACCTTTCCCTTGCTCTTATTAAAGCCCTTGACGTTGTTTACTGAGGTCTGTTCCATGCTAGGTGGGAGTCGATGAGACAGTCCACTTAATCACTTCAACAATCAGCAAGCTATTTTCTTAGGTTGCACTCTGCCGGGGACCACAGAAGCCCAAGGCTTCCCAGGCTTTCATAACCCACAGAGCTGCAGGGAGAATTTCCCTTTCATTTCCCCTTTCCTTGCCGGCTCTGCAGAGTCCCGAGTCCTCTGCAAACAGCCTTGTTCTCTGCTTCGTCTCATGGCTGTGTTTGGGAAGATAATGACCAATCTGGGCTTCTGGAAAGTTCTTAATGACCCTTTCAGGATTGTGGACAGTCACCACCCGATTACAGATGGTCTTGTTTCAGCCACTGTGTCTTTGTACACTCTGCAACTGCTTAGAATGAGAGTTGCCCTGTTGCTACAGAGCCAAGCCTTTCTCCCCTCTACGATTCACATTCCACCTTTGCTGGGAGATCTTCTGCAACTGCAGAGAAGGGGTCTGGCACTTGCTCCTTGTAATGCTTTGAACACAGTTTACTCTAAGGCATGTTGCGCCATATTTGGATTCTGTCTTGTTTTCTAACCAGTCTGTGATGTGTAAGGGCTGGGACTGTGTCTTAAGTCATCTGCATTGTTAGGGCCACCCTAACACCTGACACACAGCAAGACATGATTATAGGAAGGAAGGAAGGAAGGAAGGAAGGGAGGAATTATTTTATATAGTCCTGGAACTCAGCCTGGAAGGAAGGAAGGAAGGAAGGAAGGAGGAATTATTTTATATAGTCCTGGAACTCAGCCTGGCTTTCAGTCCTGGCACTACCAATAATTTTTGAGTGACCTTAGGCAAGATATAGAATCTGCTCCAGCCTCAATTTCCTTATCTATCAATGAATTAGACAATCCCATAAATTCTTTCCAGCTCAAACATTTTGTAATATTATGCCTCTAAGCCCACTTGGTTCTTAGATCTTTTATACTTCAAGCCACTTCATGGAGTAAATATTTTGAAGTCCTCTTTTGCCAACATGAAATGAAATTCTTCCATATTATAATTTACCTTCATCCAATTAGAAAAAAATGCTCCAACTGTAATTTAAAGGGGAAATAAAAGAAAATTATTTATTATAAAGATATATATATTCTTTTATGTAAAAATATGGCCAGTACTCCACTGAAAGTCATGATGGAGTCAGATGCTTTCAGTCCTATGTTGAATCACTTCAAGTGACGTGACCAGCTATAAATGGGGACTGATGCAGGTAGATTGCACGGGTGCCCACATACCACAGGAAGTATTGCTGGACTATGAGGAGTATGACTGTCCTTCATGTCATTATTTTATAATGGTAAGGTTCTGAATAAGCATTATTCATTTTTTTAGAGTTGACCCAATGGAATCACATTCCTGGAAAATTCAGAATTTGTTACACAGTGGTAGATTTTAAGCTCAGATAATCATAAACAGGCTTTTCATCTCTGTGAATATCTGGTGAGACATAAAGTTCTCTGGGACATAAGAAGATTCCTTAGTTCAGGATTGTCCCTAACCTTGACGATTCCCTAACCTGGAATCCTTGACCCCTGCCTGCTACATACCAGCAGGGCCTCAAATTTTTGCATCAACCAAGAACCTGCCCATGCACCAATTATTCAACATGCTGTCTACAGCATGGTATCATTCTTGCCAAGAACCAGTGCTCTAAGCTTTAAAATGTCTCTGATGTTATGAAATCTGTGTAGGCATAAGGACCCCCTGTTCTTTTGAGGGATGCTGTGCTTGGATACTCTATTGTTGCTGACTTGAATTTTTTAAAATGATTTTTGAACAAAGAGTCTTCCATTTTCATTTTGCACCAGACCCTGCAAATAAGGCTGCCAGTCCTGGCTACGTGTGGTGATAGCCTTCCCACATGCCTCAGCCCCCTGAGAAGTGTTCAGTGCCCAAATGATCACTCCGCTTTGTCTGTTAGTGCTTTCTTTTAATTGGATAGGTTATCCCTAATTATTTTTCTTTATTGATTGATCAATTCCTTCATCTACTAAACTGATAAATATTGAGCTTCTATTATATACCAAGTAGACTCTGGAATCAGAAGACCTAAATTCTAATTCTGAAAGAGCTCGGAGATTCTTGGATTCTTTTACTTTAACATGGTGTCATCAATAATAACTATCCTTACTTATTGTAGAAATAACTGTGAACTCAGAAAGATACGGTGTGTTTGGAAGCAGGTAGTACATTATGATACAAATGTCAATGGCTATTATTATGGTGTTACTCTCCACCTCCAGAGTAACGTTTTCTCCCTATTTCCTGCCAGATATTATGGAACATGATGCCTTTGGCAGGACACCAAATATTAACTTTCCTACAAAAATCAGCAAGTAGATAGAGTAATTGGATTTAGCAAAACCTTTCAATTTGGGTTTTGCTAGTTTAGACTTTATACTTTCTAAAATAATTTTACCAAATTAAAAAAAAAAGATAAACTAAGTGAATAATAAAATCATGGATGTTTTAGGCTGAAATGGACTTAAAAAATTATCTAGTATTTAAATCTACTATTATAACCTTATTGAGTATTTGTAAAGCCAACTTTGGATAACTCTTGTGATGTGTGTTTTGGAATCAACTATGTCCTATGCTAGGGACATTTGAAAAAGAAACTTAGCAGCTTTTGTACGCTAATTATATTTTCGTTTTCATTTTTGATACTGAGCTTTGCTCTGTTGCTCGGCTAGAGTGCTGTGGGCACAGCTTAGCTCACAGCAATCTCTAATTCCTGGCCTCAGCCTCCTGAGTAGCTGGGATTAAAGGCACATGTTAAAACTCCTGGATAATTTTTCTATTTTTAGAAGAGACAGGGTCTTGCTTTGCTCAGGTTGATCTCCAACTCCAAACTCCTGAACTCAACCAATCCTCCCTCCTTGGCCTTCCAGAGTGCTGGAATTGCAGGTGTCAGCCCTTGTGTCCAGCCTACAAATTATTTTTATGTACTCAGTAAAGCTGGGCAGGGTAGAATGCCTTCTACTTGGCCCTATTTAATTCAGTTGTATTTTATAGTAACAAAATTTCTCTGAGCATAATTTATAATTCACATTTTCACTAATTCAGCTCACCCCTCACCAACTAATTTTTTTAATAGTAAGATAGTACCATATTAAGATAGTACCATATTAAGAAGAAATCATAATATAGAGACTGACTCTCAAAAGTATTATACTTAGAATACACTGGGATGTAGTTAATTGGTTTAGAGATTATTAAACAGCAACAGCTTGTGCTTGGGAGGAAGATAAAAGCTGGTCTTGCCTTAATTTTGGGGAGTTATGGGCTGAGTCACAAAAAGGTTCCTGTGAAGGATGAGCTTAACCCTATTGTCTATGGGAAGAGAAAGGACCATGGTACTTGGAGACTTTTTCTTTCACTTTGTGGTAGTTCTATTAAAATGAAATGGAGAAGATTCATTCTTGTGTGGACTTCCAGCTGTATATAGTAAATTCACACACCCCATGGGGCTGGGGGACCTGTGGCCTTAAGGCTACACGTGTCTTTCCAAGTCCTTAAGAGCCGCCTACTGACTGAATCCAAATTTTATAGAACAAATCCTAGGTGTGTTTTAAAAATAAAATTAAACTATAAAAGACAAAAATGTATTAATAAAAATAAAAGATTTTATTAAAAAGAAGGCTGTCGGTTCCCTACCCCTGCAGGGGCGGGCTGGCTATTTAATGGTTTGGGGTCGGGTGGACTCCTGCACTTTGCAAGCAGAAGGCGACTCTTCCTGTCTGAAGGCCTCTGAACCCCTCCTCCGCCTGCTGAGCTCACAAAATACAGAACCGGTGCCATTTGCTGTCGTCTAAAAACCCCGTCGAGGGGCAGATGGTTCAGGTTAGAGAACAGGGAGCTGCAGCAACATACTGAAGGCATTTTCAGATCTGAGTTTTCCCTACACAGCACTTGAGCTCCAGAAACTGTTTGGGCAAAGCTAAAGCTTGTTACTAAGGGCTCCACAGTAAGCAATGGGCGCTCCTGTGTGGAGAGGTCGGGGTACGAACTGCGGGGACCGTAGGAGAGATGGGGAGCTGCTCTGCTCCCTCTACCGGGCACTGCCCTGCTGCCTGGGCTGCCTGCCACCCCAACCAAAAAAAACAAAGTTAATTCCTCGGCCCCACCTGAAGTTTGCTGAATCAGGAATGTGTATTTTTTAAACAAGCTTCCTGGATGACTTTTAGCCACCCCGAAGGATGAGAATCTGTTCTTTCAGGAGGGATCGAGCAATCCCTGGTTTAAGGCCCACCTGCCCTCTAGAATACACATCGCCTGAGGACAGGACTTTGTATGGTTCTGCAGTGTTCCTCTGGCACCTGGTTCAGTCTATTTAACATGAAAAGCACTCAATAAATAAGGTTTTCAATAAATAGATGGATGCATGAACAAAGAGGACTATGCACTGATATCCTAACCCACAGTATCTTTTTTATAGTTCTTTGCCTTTGGGTTGTAGAGACCACAACTTCTAGTTCTTATTTCCGAGTGAGATTTGACACTTTATTTTTATCTATCTATCTATCTATCTATCTATCTATCTATCTATCTATTTATTTATTATTCAATCATAGCTGTGTACATTAATGTGATCACGGGGCACCATACACTGGTTTTAATACCATTTGACATATTTTCATCACACTGGTTAACATAGGCTTCCTGGCATTTTTAGTTACTGTGTTAAGACATTTATATTCTACATTTAGGAAGTTTCACATGTACCCTTGTAAGATGCACCGGGGATTAGACACTTTAAATCAAAACCCATTTAATGTTCAACAAACCCTGCACTTAAAGTATTGCTATCTATAGGTGTCTTGAGTAGCTGGTTTATCCTATTACAGGGAAGATTCTGGCGCTCAGAACGGGGAACACCAGGTGTGTGCTGCGTCCTTGGTAGAAAGCTTTGTTAATTAAGTTGGCTTCTGTCTCTCCCACATATTACACACCTAGAGAGAGAGGTATTTCAGAGATACATGCATGAATTTACAGTTAGAATCTGGAGGAAGGAGTTCAAAGCTGGAGCACATCCTAGTGTGGGGCTCCAGCATCTTTCAACCCCTTCCCTGTTACACAACCCCAGGGTACAGTGGACCTGCAACCCAACCCCAGGCCCTTCTTCCCCAGACAGAGGTTTTTTTCATAAAATCCACTTAGGCTCTTCTTCTCAAGTTCTTCATACACTTCACACCAGAAAAAAGAAATCATTCATATCTAAACAAGGGTCTTGGATTCTTGAGATAGTTTCCATCATGAGTCGTTGGCGCTGTTATTACCCTCAGCTCGAGTTACCTTTCTAATTCCTCTTCTTTCATCTGCTGAAAATGGATCATTTCCTTATTAGCTTGAAACCGTTACTGTTCAGGGGGAGCAGGCCTGCGCATGAACAATGCTACCTCTGGAATATTCCTGAAGATTTCTTGTTGCTCAGAAACATTCCCTTAAAGCAAGAGAGGAGAATGGAGTGTGTTTTCGGGATAGGGCTAGCATTCCCAGACGCATTCAAGACCTCCGTCTTGAGAAAGCCGAGCACTGCCAATAAGGCTTGGAAAACCAGGGCAAACTATTTTCTGGGAGGAGGTTATTTTGTGGGTCGGGTCTACTGGTGTTCCTGGGCCTGAGAGCACAATGAGGAGGACCCATGGGGTCCTTCAAACTCCGCTTCCGTCAGAGGCCTTCTGTTCTGAACTATGTCATTGAAAATCTGCGTCTTCGTTCATTTGACAAGAAGAATCTCATTCCTAAATATTTTGGAAATCACTCTTATAGATTATTCAAGTCTGAAATCTTTTCCGAGGTTCTTAACAAGGGTCTGTGATATTTTTCAGCACTCTGTCTGTGAATTTGGGTGAAAAAGAGTTGTAACTTGATGTTCACTAATCTATGACTGAAATTTATCATGATGGAGGTTAATGAGCCCACACTAGGATGTGCTCCGGCTTTGAACTCCTTCCTCCAGATTCTAACCGTAAACTCATGCATGCATCTCTGAAATGCCTCTCTCTAGGTGTGTAATATGTGGGAGAGACAGAAGCCTTTACGATCAGAGGCAAGTCACAGCAGTATTAGCAAAACCCACGACTTCCTCACCCGTAGAAAGCACAGATATTTTTGTATCACATTGCAGTTATCGAAGATGTCTTGAAACATGATTTACATCTACCACTATTTTGAATTCTGGTTGTTATTAGTCCCTCCAATAGAGCTTGATGCATGAATAAAGAAATGCTTGCATTACTATGGCACAGTATTTGGGATATTTCAATAACTCTATTTGATGATTTCCACCCTTTTACATGATTATGGATACATACTAGTTGCATATGGTTATGTGTTTTTTTGTAATTTATATATATTTGATAGCAACATAATTAGTATCTTCAGTAGTTCAATGTATTTTCTTTTACTCACTTAAAGAAGTTATTCTGAGGGTGGCGCCTATGGCTCAGTGAGTAGGGC
The DNA here is from genome assembly GCA_963574355.1 of Loris lydekkerianus. Lineage (NCBI taxonomy): Eukaryota > Metazoa > Chordata > Mammalia > Primates > Lorisidae > Loris > Loris lydekkerianus. The sequence goes on along the minus strand of CAUYPK010165174.1, from coordinate 648 downwards.
GCCGGCCCCATATACCGAGGGTAGCAGGTTCAAACCTGGCCTCGGTCAAACTGCAACCAAAAAATAGCCGGACGTTGTAGTGGGCACCTGTCGTCCCAGCTGCTCGGGAGGCTGAGACAAGAGAATCATATAAGCCCAAAAGCTGGAGGTTGCTGTGAGCAGTGTGATGTCATGGCACTCTACTGAGGGCGGTAAAGTGAGACTCTGTCTCTACAAAAATTAACCTGGATGGAAGTGGAAGACATTATTCTTTTTTTTTTTTTTTTTTTTTTTCCCAGTTTTTGGCTGGGGCTGGGTTTGAACCCGCCACCTCCAGCGTATGGGGCTGGTGCCCTACTCCTTTGAGGTGCCACCCCGGAAGACATTATTCTTAGTAAAGCATCCCAAGAATGGAGAAGCATGAATCCTATGTATTCAATTTTGATATGAGGACAATTAACGACAATTAAGGTCATGGTGGGGGTGGGGGAAGGGGAGAGCAGAGAGAAAGAAGGAGGGAGGGGTGGGGAAAGGAAGAGCAGAGAGAGGGAAGGAGGAAGGAGGTGGGGCCTTGGTGTGTGCCACATCTTCTGGGGGCAAGACACGATTGCAAGAGGGACTTTACCTAAAAAATGCAACCAGTGTAACCTGGCTTATTGTACCCTCAAT
>CAUYPK010165173.1:0-32117 GCA_963574355.1 Loris lydekkerianus | reverse complement strand
TTCTTCCATTCCTGAGATACTTTGCTAAGAAGAATACGTTCCAGCTCCATCCATGTAAACATGAAAGAGGTAAAGTCTCCATCTTTCTTTAAGGCTGCATAGTATTCCATGGTATACATGTACCACAATTTGCTAGTCCATTTGTGGGTCGATGGGCACTAAAGTTTTTGAGAGTGTGGACTGAGTTCCGGTACTGCAGTGTAGATAGCTACATATCATTCACTAGATGCAACTGTATTTTTATTTGCTAGTTCTACTATAAAGGCTGCATATGTGCTGATATTATTTAGAAGAATATTCTTTGTGTTCCTTGTTAATCTGCCTGAAAATGTAATGGCTTATTATGTACGTGTGTGTGCGTGCACACATGTGCATTCCTGCTTTTTTCTGGTGAAGAAAATATGTAAGTTGCCCTTTTTGCATTTGTTTTTTTTTTTTTTTTTTTTTTTTTTTTACTTACAAAGAACAGGTATTTCATCCTTTGTTATTTAAAGCATCTTAGTTTTTTCAGCCTATGATCTTTTATACTACAGATTTTTTTTTCTGTTTCTTTCAGGTTTTTTTTTTTTTTTCCTATTTCACTCATTCTCTGTTGTTTCAACTGTCTTATTGATCCTCCCCATTCTCAAAGGTAAACCATTTGAAATCTAAAAGTACTTGACACTTGGCAGCAGAGACAGCATTTTGTAAATCTACAATAGAAGCAATTTTAAATTTAGAGGCTTTTCCCCTTGTTTCTGTTTAATAGTCAATCTGGATGATGTCAGTTTTCGACTACTAGTGTTGAAGTAACTTAGAAGACTGCATTCATTAAGTACTTTCAATAAGAAGGGAGTTTTCTTAAATCCATTTTCAAAATAGATAACTTGCAATCTACTCAAACAGTAGGAATTAAGTGTTATTCACCTGAGGAAATGAATTATTTAGGTTGGAAGAACATGTCAAAATATTGGAGCCAAATTGGCAGAAAAAAATGAGAAACCAACCATGCATTCAATGAGTCTAGAACAGGCATCCTCAAACTTTTTAAACAGGGGGCCAATTCACTGTCCTTCAGACCGTTGGAGGGCCGGACTATACTTTAAAAAAAAAAAACAAAAAAAAAAAACTATGAACAAATTTCTATGCACACTGCACATATCTTATTTTGAAGTAAAAAACAAAGTGGGAACAAATACAATTCACACCACTTCATGTGGCCCACGGGCCGCAGTTTGAGGATGCCTGGTCTAGAATATGATTTGAATCTGGTAAATTCTATTGAATTTTCTAACTTTGAGTATTTCTATTCGGAACAGAGGAATCAGATCTGATAACAGCAAAATTTATGCCAACTCAAAAAGTGGAACCTTCCAAGCTATGTTTCTATGCAGATTTGAGTTGATTTCGAATCATTATTGGGAGTTATAAATATTGTTAACTATTCTTTCTAACACAAAGTCATTTTGTTATGTTAAACATAAAAGGAAGACAAATAAGGTGCTTAATGCACCTTCAGTACAGCAGATTCTCAGAGTAACTCAGGCCATCCATCCATGGGAAACTGGCCCTCTAAGAAATATTAGGAAAGAGAAGAGACAAAAAATACTTTAAAATAATAACTTTTTGTCACAATATTGAATAAATATCACAGAGTCCAGAGAATGTTTGCATATTTTGTATTTTAGACGTCTGGTGACAAAATTTTATTAAATAATTTGGAAAGCCCTTTTGTTTGAAAAAAAAATAGTGGAATGATTTAAGCAGATAATTACCCATATAGATTGTTTCTTTAAAAAATACATGAATATAATGATGTATTTCATATAGAAGGATTGTCAAATGTAATTTTATAGACCTTTATTGAAACGGATGGCAATTGTTGATTTTATTATACTACTATTTATGACATTTATAGTCCAAAATGTTTTATGTGAATCGGGACTCTAAAACATTGAGAAGACACACAGGAAATTTACGCCTACTATTTTACATGCAAACTCCATATATCCAAAGGGTACAAGTAAGCCAACACTTAAACCAATATTTTTTTATTTAGGATTATACTTGTGCTTCCTTTTTAAAGTGTGGTATTTGCTCAATTAAATATAGCTATTACTTCTGAGATACAAATACGGATATTACCTTTGGAAGAAATCTGAAGAAATTTGCTCAAGATCATGCAGTTAGCACATCCCCAAAGCACAGTCACCTGCCCAATGTCAGTTGCTCTTAATCATCGAGTTGAATTGCCTCTGCTGCGTGAATGAAATCAAATGAGGTTCAAAGTTTTCAGCATGCATAACGATAACTCAGTGTCAAAGTATAGTTTGGTAATGGATGTTTTATAAAATCTAAGTATACGTCAGGTGAAAGATACTTCATTTTGTGGCAGAAAACTCAAATGCTCAACAATATGGACGGCATTCCAAAGACAATCAAAAACAAAATGATTCAATAAATATTAAGTTGATTTTCCCTTTGAACTAAAATCAAAAATCAATCAATTGTTAAATAAAATGAATAGTCAGTGACACTCATGTGGCCCAGTCAGTGTTTGTCACTATAGTTGAAGACTTTACTCACAATTCTGCAAATGATATTGAAAATGTGTCTTTGAGAAAGAGACAAAACCCAAGGGTCATTTTTTTCCTTCTGTTTCGGTAAGAAGGCAATGGAATGGGGGACTAGAAACACAGAGTAAAAGAATAAATGATGGTAGACGTTTTGAGAGCAGGCATTAGCGTCAACAACAATCTAGGTTTTTGGATTGTATTTTTCAAAGAATAATCTGGAAAACAAAAAGGAAGAATAAGAATTGAGGAGATAAGAAGAGAAAATTCTGAATTTCTCACACTTGATGTGGGTGACTGTAATTAAGTAATATCTTTCATTTTGTGAAATTGTCATGACAACGAATTCAGGAATCCTTCATAAATGAAGAAAATCCCCTCAATGAATATTTAATTTTTCTTTTGAAAGATGCACAATCTTTCTGATACCTGTTGTTATGATTAAACCATAGGTGAGCACAAAAACAACAAAAGGAACATCAAATTCCCATTTGATGTTTGATTTTAAAGATGTGAGTGTGTCAACTACCAAATGATAGATCTGCTGGCATAGATGTCACAGTGTTTCCATGATTATGCTAAGAAGGTTAAAAAAGGTCTTTTTAACTTGATAATTACCAGCAGTAGAATGACATAGTTATTAGAAAGTCAGGAAGGTTGTGTATTAAATCTGACATCCTTGTAGAAGGCTAAGGGTATTTTCACCCCATTTCTAAAGATCACTTATCACATATAAAAAGTTTTGAAAATTAGCAGCTAATCATTTTCTAAAGTGACAGATAGTACTTGCTATACAACACAATAAAATCTTTCTCATTTCCCGTTGACTCAGAATGGAAGTCCTTATTCACTGTGAGTCAGCAGCGTGGGGTACTGCAGTCATGATCTGATCAGCATGAAGCAGGTGTGCTTTCATCTTTAGTGTCTAATACATGCTGGTAAAGCGGATCTATTTGGTTTCCCCCCTGGATAGTGGTCATGATTTGAGTTATAATAAACCAGAACCCTGATAAAGAGGCCATCTACTGTCAGAGCCACAGCGGGTTCTCGTGGGCACTTGGAACAAACCAGAGATGACAAGCTGTAGCCCCCCAGTGCTCTCTCAGATTGTTGCCTGAACAATATGCAGCTCATAATAAATAGCACCAGAAAAATGTCATCTGAAATTCTCCACATAAAGAATACAGATGTGGCCAGAAAGCATGGACAGTGCTCAGAGCTTCATCAGAATACTGAGACCCTCGCGGCAAGTTTGTGAAGCCCTTCCATCCAGCAGTAGGATGGACAGTATAGTGTGCTGCTGACCTTGAGTTCTCTTCTGTGTTAATCTGTTTCCTTGAGCTAAATCCGTACAAACAATCCCAATGTGTCTCCCCCTCTTGGTCCTCAAAGACCAGTTATACAAAAAAATATGAAAAATGCTGAATTAGGAGGCAGTAGATCTCACTTATAATCTTTTATCTACTATTGGGTAAGAAGGTGGTGTGAGAAAAATCACTGAAGCTCTTCTATCTCAATCTCCTATCTATAAGACTAATAATAGGTATATTTCTTATCTACTGCATAGGTATGATTAAAAAAATGCTGTATGCAAGGATTTTTTTATTTAATATATTAAAAATGTCAGGTAAAATATGTTCTGAAACAAGAAAGGACTATAGTTTTATAATCACTTTTGTACCAAAAGATGAGAGTAAGAAGGTTTTTTTTCATGTTTTCTATTTAAGTGTATAATTTATTTAATGCTTAGCTCTATTTCTGAAAAGCAACACATAATATAAATTTATAAATAGATATTATTCTCAAAAAATGACTTTAAACCAGTCGCCTTTTTAAGAAAAGTTGATAAGAATTTACGTAGATAGCTAAATCGTGTTTGGTATTAGGAGCCAAACTTATATATATAAATAAGGTTTATATAAATATAAACCTTATATATATAAATAGCAGGTTTCATAAATTAACATAAGCTTCTGGTCTAGTGTGACCCTACAGTTCTAATATATGTAATGGCTTCTGAGTTCTTCACATGCAGTTTTATTTCCATTTAAATGAAAAATGGTCTTAAAACAATTTGGATCAAAGTTTTCCCAATTTCTGAAGGCTCTGGAACATGTAGGATGGTATCATGTAACCTTTCTCTGTTCCTCCATGTAAGTTGTAAATATGTTTATGGAGAAACTATTGAATATGTTAATAACAATAAATTACTTTAAGATGTTGTAATTTAGAGGCATACGGTACATATGGATAGCAAGAGTTAACACACTGATCTTTTCTGTGTAATCAGCAATCTCCTAAATGCTTTCCATGTATTAAATTATGTAACTCCCTAAATCAGAGAAGCCTTAGGAGATTATGTATTCTTGTTGCTGCTGTAACGAATTACCATAATCTTAAAGAGCTAACCCAATGCAAATTTATTCGTTTATAGTTCAAGTGGTCAGAAGTCTAAAATGGTAAATGTCATTTTAATTTGTAATCATTGTGGATACATAATTATTGCACATATGTTTATGGGGTATATGTTATATTTACATATAAGAATAAAATGTATAATAATTTAATCAGGGAATAGGGGTATCTATCACCTCAATAATTTATTATTTCTTTGTTTTAGGAATATTCCAGTTCCACTCTTTTACTTATTTTGTGAGAGATAATTACTGTTAACAGATGTCAACCTACTCTACTCCTGAACACTATATTATTTTTTAAATTTCAACAGATTTAGAGGATACAGGTGTTTTTTGGCATATGGATGATTGTAGAATGTTGGAGTCAGGGCTTTTAAGTGTGTCAGTCACCAGAACAGTTGATAAGAATTCTTTCCTCTCATCCTCACCCCTTCTTAGTTTTCCAAGTCCATTACCGTACTTTAAGACTCTGGTTTAGAACATGTGGTGTTTGTTTTTCATTCCTGAGATACTTAAGTTAGGATAATGATCTCCAGTTCTATCCACGTAGCTGCAAAGTGTAGTAGTTCATGATATGCACATGCACACACACAAACACATAGGTATGAATGTACATATATGAATATATATATATATATATATATATATATATATATATATATATATATACCATGGTGTGTACAAACACACACACGTCATACACTCATCAATGATGAGCACTAGAGGTTAATTCCACATCTTTGCAATTGTGAATTATGCTGCAATAAACAATCAAGTGCCACTGTCTTTTTATTTTATTTTTTTTAATAAAATACACAGCTTCTGGAAACTGGAAGAGGCAGGAAACAGATTCTCTCCTGGAACCTACAGAAAGAAACTATCTTAGCCAATATCTTGGTTTTATCTTTATGAAAATAACTTTGCCTATTAAATGCCTCTTCTATAATAGTTTGTAGAGGCTGCCAGCATTCCTTAGCTTCTGGCCACCTTTTCCTGGTCTCTCCTATTTTCATATCTCCTTTTCCCCTTGTGCAAAACAATCTCCCTTCTTCTTCCTCTTGCAAAGACACTTGTAGTTGCAATGGGCCCACAAATATAATCCACCACTAACGCTCCATCTCAATAGCCCTAATTCAATCACATTTGCAAAGTCCTTTACACCATGTAAACTAACATGTTTATGGATTCTAGAGATTTCAAAGACCTTTATACGATGTCACGTAAAATATTTACAGATTCTAGAGATTGCCATTTTTGAAGAGGGGCTTATCAGGCCTTCCACAGATAACTTTTACTATTTTAATTTCATAAATGAGAAAACTGGGCTTCAGAAAGAGATTCTGTAAATTATCTAAGATTATGCAGGCGATGAGCACTGGGGCCTTAACTCAAATACAGTGAGTCTTTGACCTCTATGTCATTCTCTCTTTATGTTTGTGAAGGGGGGGAAAAAAAAACCCAAATGTAAAATTGTGTCTGATTCATTGTAATTCATTTTCAGGAAAAAAAAAAGCTACCTATCATGACTCTAGGTCCAGCCTGAAATGGGCTCCCCTGAGAGTGGACGACCTAGCTACTTTTTCACTCTGCTCTCATTTGTCTGTGTGTTATTTGTCCCCAGGCTCCTTTGGTGACACCAATATCTCCCTGGCTCAGGTGTCTCTCATAATGTGCAGCAACTAAGGTAGACTTCCTGTGATATCCTCCCTCCTGAGAGTCTATTGGTGTGTTCCTCTCACGTGGACGCCGCATCCCCCTCTCCCTGGTAGTGGTGTTTCTTTGTGTGTCCACACAGTCTGGGAGGCTCACTCTAAAGGTAACTCAGGAGACCTCAGGAGACCTACTCAATTATAGTCTCCCAGGGTGTGACCCAGATGGCATATTTTACCAAGTGTTTTCTGATTATTTTGATGCACATCAAATATTGAAAGTCACTGTGATAGTGTCTTGATTCATAATCTAAAGCACTTGCTCACAATTTTGTTCTCCAGGGAACATTTACCAACATTTTTTTGGAGATAATTTTTGCTGTCCCAAAAGGGGAAATGCTACTGGCATCTAGTGGACAGAGGCCAGGATCTTGCTAACCACCCTGCAACGCACTGATTATATCCTGATAACAAATATTTATCCTGCCCAAAGGGAGCCTGCTAAAAGGATGTAAACTGATAATGGAGTATCTTATTCTTTGACCTAAATTTCATCGTCTTTTAAAAAATATGTGTTTCTTCATATGAACAATTGCATTTAGATTTGACACTGAAGAGAAAAAGGAAAAGGGAGAAAACAAGATAAAAATTTAGAAATTTTTACATGTATAAGTTTAGGAGATGTTAAACTTTACATGTTAATTTTTTTTTTTTTTTTGTAAGAGACAGAGTCTCATTTGGTCACCCTCGGTAGAGTGTCATGGCATTACAGCTCACAGTAACCTTCAGCTCTTGGGCTTAGGTGATTCTCTTGCCTCAGCCTCCTGAGTAGCTGGGACCACAGGCACCCGCCACAATACCTGGCTATTTTTTTGTTGCAGTTTGACTGGGGCTGGGTTCAAACCCGCCACTCTCGGTATATGAGGCCAGCGCCCTACTCACTGAGCCACAGGCGCCACCCTCTCATGTTAATTTTTAAAAATGTATCAGGAAAAGTTACCTTACAGTCTACTGTTCTTCAAAAAGGACACTAAGAAATACTAAGCAATCTAATTGTGGTTCATTGCCCTTGTATGATCATCTCATGGCTTTGATTTGATAGGAACAGACTGAGAGTAAACATTTGAAAACTTTTACAATGCCAGAATGTCTAAGCTTGCTTTAAGTCTTGGAGCTATCTCTCCAAGCTGTGTATGCTCATCAATAAGTTAATCAACCTTTCTAATATCAGAGTCGCTCCACTATAAAATGAGTGCCAATATCATGGCCTCAAATATCATATCTTGCATCTCTAAATGACAAAAGATTGATATATATGTGTTTGTATGTGTGTGTATGTGCATGTACTTATATATGTATAAAGATGGAACTCCATTTTATGAGAAAATATTTTTATTAAGAACTTATGATGCACCTAGCATCATGTTTAGAATTTATTAACATTCTCTGACCCCATTTTTTTCTGTATAAACCTATACAAAGGCAATTATTTTTTTATTCTAAAAAGGTTCACACATGCTCTTCCAAGAGGTAGGGATATGTAAACTGAGACAGTAAGGAAAACACATCTCTCTGCTCCTGACTCTGGCAAAGGATAGGAGAAGGCACTGTGACTTCATATCCCTTGCCAGTTTTCTCCTACTTTTAAAAAGTGACATATCCTCAAAAATGATTATTTTCATTTTGAACAGGTGAGAGATTAAATAATCTAGAAATAGAGAAAAAAACATTAAAAAATCATCCAGCAAAAATATTCCGTATATTTATTTCTGGTCACTGGAAAGACAATAGAAAACAAAGCAGAAAAAGCCCACACTTGGTTTAGTTTTTTTTTTGTTGTTTGTTTTTGTTTTTTTATCAGAGTCAACTCTTTTCTCTGAATTTCCACAAACAGTACCAGAATTGAGATATGAACCTAAGTCTATAGGTTATAAAACATAAGAATAGATAGTTTGGGATTTTACAATATAAAATACTTTAAGATTTGCATATTTTGGCCAATCTAAGTTCAAAAATAATGATATTAATAGAATTATGTTATCCAATGTTTACAAAATTAGGTGAATACAGATTCCATTTTAAAAGGTTATAGTGTTCATACTTCTGAAGATATTTAAGCTTAAATCTGCAGTTCATTTCCCATTTGACCCCACAATCCTATTCCTAGGTATCTACCCAGAAGAATAAAAGTCATTTTACTACAAAGACATTTTCCCCAGAATGTTTACTGCAATTCATAATTGTCAAGTGGTGAGGCAACCCCAATGCCCATCAACCCATGAATGGATTAACAAACTGGGGTGTATGTGTACTATTCAGCCATCAGAAAAGATAGATACTTTGTAGCTTTTATGTTTTCCTGGACAGAGTTGAAAGACATTCTTCCTAGTAAAGTTATCTCAAGAATGAAAAAATAAGTATTCTATATACTCAATACTAATATGAAACCAATATACAAACTATTACAACACTCACATGAATAATAAAACATGAATCTAGTCTACCAAGGGGGAGTGGAGAAAAGAAAAATGGTAGAAGGGCAAATGGAGAGAGGGTAAGTGGCAGGTATCTCCCCTAACGGGAACAATGTGAGGGTGGTCAGCACACCCCCTAGGGGAAGCTCTCAACTACAACTTAAACTTTTCTTGTATAAGATCAAGTATAAATCAGGATACCTATAGCCAGAGAAGGAATTGTAATGTTCCCAAAACAAAGGTAAATATTTGAGATGAGATATTCTAATTACCCTTGTTTGACCATTAGACATTATGCGCATGTGTTAAAATGTCACATTTATCTCATAAATAGTACAACTATGATATATCAATTGAAAAAGAAAAATGTTGAAAAAAAATAAGGATACCTACCGTATGCTTGATCTTTGACTAGTCTCCACAAAATAAATCAAACTTATGGTTTAAGCATACTTTTATAATAGTAAATAAATTTTAAAAGTGCACCATGATTGCACACAACAATTGAGTTTTCACCTAAATTGAGCATTATATGAATTACTGTTTTTTTCTGCTACAGAACAGATTTACTCAGTAGGATGAAATGTGTAGAAAATTACATGCTTTACAAAATTAATGAAACAGAAGAAAAACTCTCTTTATAGTCTAATGCTTCTTTAACTCAACACAGAGATTGAGACTTCAGTTTTTATTAAGGGTAACTTCATCAAATTTCAGCATGCAAATATCACTGCTGTCCATCACTAATTGAAGAAGGTTGTGTTGTCTATACTGTTATCGGGGATTTCATAGGAACAGGAAAAAAGGAAAGAATGAATAGTTGGGTCAATATGGTACCTCTGGAGAGTGCCAAGATTTCCATTTCATAAGTACTTATTTTCAGATGTTGCATGAATATTAAGGGAGGGAGGGTAATTGGTAGGACCACACCTACAGCTCATCTTACAAGGGTACATGTGAAACTTACTAAATGTAAAATATAAATGTCTTAACACAATAACTAAGAAAATTCCAGGAAGGCTATGTTAACCAGTGTGATGAAAATATTTCAAATTGTATATAAAACCAGCGTATGGTACCCCATGATTGCATTAATGTACACAGCCATGATTTAATTAAAAATGATAATATAATAAAAAAAGAATGTTAAATAATTTCCAAAATGTTATTACAATTTGGATTTCAAAAAGCCTATCCTGAAATAAATGTATAAAGTAGATTTTCTTAAACCCTTGGTGAGTGGTTTAAGACCCTGTGTCTCCTGGTTGTAGAAACTGAAATTCTCTTCCAGGAGAATTCTGAGAACTCTAATCACACATATTTGATGAAATATTTTCTCATTTGAATGAAGATTAAGTTTATTTATAATATTTTTCTTAATATGTATGTAGTATAAGAGTATGTGTGTATGCATGTGACCCTTTTGGCTTCATTTCTAAGATTAATATTTTCATAAAAGACTATATTTTATCTTATGTTGGACTTCCTTTAAAATTAAAGCATAAATAGGGGCATGATTTGTTTACTATGTGCAAACATTTAGATATTTGCACTAAAATGACAATGAATTTTAATGAGTACATAAGGCAGAGTGAAGGCCAAGTTGATACAAATAAAACTTACAAAAATGATAGATATTTCAGCATCATTTCAAGAAGTGAATTAAGGGCTTATTGTTTCACCATCACATAGGGCAAGGTCCTCTTCTGCATCTTTGAGAGTGAGGATAGCCACATTTTTATTCTGGCCTATAGCAAGAAAAAAAGAATGAATATCCTCATACACAATGCTTTAAAGCCAAAGCCTGGAATTGGAACACATCATTTCTGTTACCCCCAGCTGTACTGAACTCATTTAAGTGACTGTTCATAACTGCAAGGAAAGTTGTGAGATTCAGTGTCTGGGTATGAGTTCAGTTTAAACTCTGGGTGGGAGGTTCATTGATTAAAAGGAAAAAAAGGAGGATGCATGCTGGGGAGCAGGTAGATGTCTCTGTCACTGGAGGTCTGGCAAAAGTTTTATGTACTTGGAAAAGATTAAAGAATAGCCGTGTGAGTTGAATTCAGAATGATGTAATTTGTGCTGCAGCGAATTGTGTGAAGCACTATGTTTCTAATTATATCTATATTCTTTGTAACTGAAATCTTGGGAATCAATCATATTTATATATATTATAAAAGTTACCAAATTACAATGTTAGGTATATTTTCCAATATGATCTTGTCACACTTCTTATTATGCTTGAATAAAGTTAATTGTATATTCATGATTTTCAGGAAAGATACACTGAATAGTGGATAAACTATCTGTTTTATATAGACATACACATATGTATGCATGTATATATGGAGGGAGAGATCAATCTGTGAATTTGGGGTCAGTTATACATACTATACATATATTTCAACTGATCCCACCTTGAAAATATTTATTTATAAATTTTCTAATTTAAACAACTGGTTTACTCAAAAGCAGGTATTGATTAGGGTTACTCCATTTTATTCTTACAGTGATTCATCCTTTGATGTTACAAAGTTCCCAAGAAATTTGTGTACCTTTGTATTTTGTCTTTGTAAAAAGTAATGTTGACTATTTTTTTCTTTCTTTTTTTTTTTTTTTACTTCAATAGATTTAGAGGTACAAGTGTTATTTGTTTATTTGTTATATGGATAATTGTTATAGTGCAGAAGTCAGGGCTTTCAGTGTACCTGTCACTATAATGCACTGCATTACACCTGACAGGTAGTTTTTTTTTTTTTTTTTTTTTTTAAGACAGAGTCTCACTATGTCATCCTTGGTAGAGTGCTGTGGTGTCACAGCTCACAGCAACCTCCGACTCTTGGGCTTAAGTGATTCTCTTGCCTCAGCCTCCCAATTAGCTGAGACTTACAGGCACCTGCCAAAATGCTCAGCTACTTTTGTTGTTGTTGTCATTGTTGTTTTGGCTGGGTTCCATCCCGCCAGCTCAGGTGTATGTGACAGGCTGGGTTCCATCCCGCCAGCTCAGGTGTATGTGACTGGCACCCTGGGTTCTGAACTGCAGGTGCTTAGCCTGATGGTAGATTTTTATACCTTCCCCCCTTGCACCTTCCCTCTTCTTAGTTTCCACTGTCAATTTCACACTCCAGGATCACATATACTGCTCATTTAATTCCCACTTATAAACAAAAGCACATGGTATTTTTCCTTCACTTCTGAGATACTTCATTTAGGATAATAGTCTCTATTTCCACCCAAGTTTCTGCAAAAGACGGTATTTCATTCCTTTTTATTGATGAGTAGAACTCTATTATGCACACACATATCACATTTTCTTTATCCACTCACCAGTGATGGACATTGAATCACTCTCCCCCATTTATATTTTGAAGCTAAACCCCTAATGTGACTGTATTTTGAAATAGGGCCTACCAACAAGTGATAAGGGTTAAGTTAGAACATGAAGGCAAAATTTTAATTTCATAGGACTGGCATCCGCATAGCAAGGGAAGAGGCTCCACACTTTCTGCCTCTGTGTGGACACAGTTAAAGGGCAGCTGTCTGCAGACCAAGAGATCTCACCAGAAACCACATCTGCTCATACCCTGATCTTGGATTCCCAGCCAACAGACCCTGAAAAAACAAAGTTCTGTTCTTTAAGCCACATAGTCTTCCATTTTGGCAAGGAATCCCAGAGGACGAATGTACCTCATATATATACTTTCCCCTCTAGAAAGGAAACGTTAAAGGAGTTTACCTGTGATGCTAGATGCTTTCAATTGTATTTTTCTATTCTGGTTAAAAAAAAATCTTTTCCCACTCCATCTGCCTCTGCATTTAGGATTGTCTGGTTCTCTAATTACAGAGCTAACCCCTCGACTCTTGGACGAGGAAGCTGATTGCCATACAGTTCTAGGCTTTATAAAATGCCATATGCTCTGTGTGTATTCTTGGATAATTGTGAACCACTTTAGACTTCCCCTATGCCCCACTTATGGGCGGGCTGATGTGTGGTAATTTGGATGGGCTCAATATAACTTCTGTCTGGCTTGCATAAGAAAAAAAAATTAGAAGCTTGTAATATGAGATGAAAGAAAACTGAAGAAGGCTTAAAAGACAAAGGTTGAATCATACTTACAGTGAACTTCATGGTCCAAATTTGAGAGAAAAATGATTTTTAATCCCACCCGCCGTGTGGATCATCCTCCTGTTTGTTCAAAGTTACCTTCTTCTATTCACTTTTTTCCTCTTTTAGTTGATTAGGCTTTTAGATGGGGATCATCATTTCCCATATGCTGTACTTGTCTTTAAATAAACAGAGATTCTCAGGTTAAATTCCCTTAGAGCTGTGTTATATTTGCTTTCCATTAAGTTTGTTATTTCGGTGTATTTGCCAAGACAATGTCTACCTAATCTAAGCACTCATTTTAAATGGAATGTACAACTTCTGAAAAATGCAGGGCTGGAGGAGGTGGGAGTCTTATTCTGGGTGGACACAATTAGGCTAAACTGAAAGAGTCACCGCCTAATTGTCGGGGCTGCTACTTATTGATTTCTAGCAATTGTTTACACATCATTATTGAGGATGCAAAATAGTGGGGTTTTTTTGAGACAGAGTTTTACTTTGTCACCACGGGTAGTGTGCCGTGGCATCATAGGTGACAGCAACCTCAAACTCTTGGGCTCAAGTGATTTTCTTGCCTCAACAAAATAGTGGTTTTTAAAAACATGCTCAGAGGTGTCTGGGAGAGCAACATAAAATCAAATACATGAGTGTTTCTTCATTAAAGCATGAATATTCACATTCAATGGCAGCAGTTCAAGTCCACCTTTTTTTCTGAAAGTTCTCAGGCCAGGCTGAATTGGCAGCCATTTGAGTTAAATAGGAAAATTTTGTTTTTGTTTGTTTATTGATTGATTGATTGATTAAATCATGAAGAGAATGGCCTGGGCAATTTAAGCAACATCAAAAATACATTACTGGGACTTGAGCAAACTAAAAAGCTTCTGCACAGCCAGGAACACAGTAAGTAAAGCAAGCAGACAGCCCTCAGAATGGGAGAGGATGTTTGCAGGTTATGTTTCTGACAAAGGTTTGATAACTAGAATCAACCAAGAACTCAAACTCATCAAACTAATTAATAAGAAAAGAATAAATGATCTCATATCATTGTGGGCAAGAGACTTGAACAGAAGCTTCTCTCAAGAAGACAGATGCATGGCCTACAGACACATGAAAAAATGCTCATCATCCTTAATCATCAGAGAAATGCAAATCAAAACCACTTTGAGAAATTGTGTAACTTCAGCAAAATTAGCCCACATCACAAAAATCCCAAAACTACAGATGTTGGCATGGATACGGAGAGAAGGGATTCTACACTGCTGGTGGGAATGCAAGCTAATACATCCTTTTTGGAAAGAAGTTTGGAGAACACTTAGGGATCTGCAATTCCCTAAGTGTTTGATACTGCAATTCCTCTACCCAGTATATATTAAGATGACGAAAAATCATTTTGCAACTAAGATATTTGCACCAGAATGTTTATTACAGCCCAATTCATGGATTAATAAATTACTGTTACAATTATTGTTTAAAAGCCATGTCCTTCTCCAAGTGCCAAGAAAGAGTGGACTGTATCTGTTCGGATCACTTCAATAGTGTCAGGGCCTGGCTCATGGTTGGTGCTTAATAAATGCTCATAAATATCTGGGGGTGAATGAGTGGAAGGCTGATGTGTAATGAGGCTTGTTTGGGGACATGATGAGTGTGGCTTGCTGTGTGTAGCTCACCTCATCTGTGATGTGAGGCTGGGTGAGGTTGGATGTCAAGCTAATAGGTTAAGACTTTAACCTGTAGGCATGAGGAACCATGGAAGGCTTATAAGCAAGGGAGTGACTTAATGTGGTTTGTGTTTTAGAAATACACCTCTAGGGCGACTGATTTCCAGACTTAACCATCCAGAGTTGGTTCTTATTTGATTTCCCAAGTTTTCACTTTCCCGGTTAAGCTAAGTGAGGGAAAACAAGTATTGGGTTTTAAGGGTAGGCAAATTCATAACTTGACAGAGGGACATCATCTTCGGCTTATACTGCACGCCCAACCCTTTAGAGGTTGGTTATTACCCACACTTGGAACCCTGCTCTGCTGCTTATCTCATGGAATGTGTTCTCCCTGTCCAGAGAGCCTTCCCTACCGTCTTTGTTAGTCCTAAAACCACCTGTAATTCTCTGTAGAAGACTAAGCACCAGGCTTGGAGGAGCCGTCACCGGTTCTTGAGGGAGGTGCTGGGAGCAGGACAGTCTCCGGGCCTGGAGATGTTTTGCGGTCTGGAGATAGGCTCTCAAACAACCACATGCAGGTCGCCCGTTAGCAAGCAGGTGTTAAACCTTGAACATTCTTGGTGCATCTAGGTGGGACTCGAACTGGTGGGGAAAGAGCACGTAGCGACCATTAAGCATGTGATCCTTGTACGTGGGCCCCCACACCTGTTGTATAATATTTCAATAAAAGGCCATGGGAGAGGTTACTTGGAGCTTCCCTGAACCTATGGGGAGTCCACCTCTTGCAAGCTTGTACTTCTAATCTCCTTCACATGGTGATGGGGTGAGAAGCGGCTCCAAAAATTCCCAGTGCAGTCCAATATCCGCTCCTTCCATGGGGCCTCTCTGACCTCACAAGCTGACTTGTTGTCTCCAACTGAAAAATCAGTCATGTTCTCTGCCTTTCTGGGACCCACAGAACCACAGGACCAGGCTCTAGAAGTCACTATGAGGGCCCCTGTTTGAACAGGAGGTAAAACTGAGGAGGAATGAATTGGTAGGGTCACAGACCTAGGGGTGAACAAAACCAGCACCAAGCTCCCAATGGCCTGACCTGAGCCCATCACCTTTCCTGCCACACAGGACTTGCCTGACCCGGCCCTCAGCACTGGGCCTCTTGGATTATTATTTGGCTTTTTGGTATGAGGGTGATTTCTCCAACAAAGTCATGAGTTCCTGGGAGACCTGGAACACAGAACATCTCATTTATCTGTGTATAGATTTCATTTGTCTGTGTATCTGCCACATAGTAGCTACTTAATCAAGTATTGTTGATTTGAGACATTTGAGATACTCTTTGCTCTCTATTGGGTTCTGTTCTATTCACTGGGGCACTGATGACTGGGGGACAAGATCATGGATCTAGAAGCACAAAGGAAAAGCCAAAGCAGGGGTCTGATGGTCAAGGCCTGCCTTTACGCCTCTAGAAGGTGTGTCTGGAGCACCATCCGCTTCTGTCTCAGCGTCCTGAGATGGAAGAGATCCATGCTGGGTAAACTCCACTTGTCAACATCCTCCCCTCACTGTACCTGTGTTCTGGAGACTCACTTCACCTGGACGATGTCACCTGGACTGTCCTGCTATCTGGCAGATTTGACCAGCTCCGTCCCTCCCTGCAGTCCTGCCTGTGTGTGGACAGCTACTGCCAGGTAGCTACATTTTCATGGTTCCAGCTCTTACTGTTCGGCTCACACTGATCTTCCCCCATCCCGCTATGCCCCAGGGAAGTTCTGCTTTCTGCAGTTGCTGGTCTTCTAACTGCCTTCTCTTCCTTGTTGGTTCCCCCATAATTACTCAGTTCTCCTCTAAGCAAGATATTTCCTGCTAGGACCAGGTCTGATACAAGGTCTTAAGGAAATTTGTGGAACCAGACTGGTGGGGAGGAAGATAGTGGTAGGGCCAAGTTTTTTTTTTTTTTTTGCTGTGGCCAGGTTTTAATCTGCCACCTCTGGTATATGGGGCCAGCGCCCTACTCCTTTGAGCCACAGGCGCTGCCCTGGGACCAAGTATTTTTTGGCACCAATACAAGATACCAAGGAACACCTGGACATACAGTAGCATTGAGTCAGCCCGTGGGGTTGGCCAGAGGGGACAGAGTGAGGCAGAAGAGCACCCTTCCTTATCCTCCCCACTCTTAGCTGGCCCTATTGGGATCACCTACCTTTTTTTTGGCCTTTATTTCATTAAAGACACATTCACTCAAAAAAATGAGTAAGATGTTGTCACTTCCCTCCATGGAGCTCATGGTGAGAAAGAGACACATGGACAAATTCTCCATTGGGGTGGGACAAGGACAGGCATGGGTGTGTTAGAGGAGGCTGGACGGGAAGCCCCCAGCCACCTGCTTCCAGACTGCAACGGACCCTGCTATGGAAAGGATTTTGGCTTTGAAGGAAAAAGGTGAACTTAAGCTCTGGGTTCTTTAATCCCCGTCTGAGCCTCGTTGGTGAACTAGGAAAAATAATACCTTGCTCGTTGGCTCATGGTGCGATCTGAGTGGGCAGCCACAGGCAGGGTGCCCAGGCGAGAGGCTCTGCCGCGAGACGCACCGCAGCAGATGTGGGCCTCCTGTCAGTTCCAGGGGCTCAGGATAGAGGACCTGGGACATGGAATTTTGATGCAGGAACGTTTGATGAATGAATGATGAATGGATAAAAGGAGAGAAGGGAGAGGCGGTTGCCTCCGTGGGTATCCCTGCTGCAGGGCCAGCTGAGCTGGGGTGGGTGCTGTGGGAGCAGGACCCAGAGGGCTGGCGGCAGCATGCAAGGGAGTGAGTCCCCAGCTGCGTGCTCTGCAGGGACAGAATGCTCCTGCACAAGGAGCTACAGGGACATAGGGACTCGTGCTTCTTGAGCCTTCAGGCTTATACCTTAAACATGAATTCCAAACTTACGGTTTATTTATTCATTTGGTTAAAAACCAAGACAATGGAGGAGGGTGTAAGCTATCAATTTCCCTAGAAATAAGACTCCCTCCCCTGTTTTTTCTTCTTTGGAAACTCTGGGCAACTGACCTAGTTTTTGATTCCCTTTGAACTCCACTGAGGCAGATCCTCTTCAAAGCAGGGTTGTAACATCAAGTTCTTTGCTTTATGTGGGTCAGGATGACTCTGCCAGTTACTAAAAAGGAAGACAGGCTGCACACACCATCTTTCAAAGCTGCCCGAGTGCTCAGGGCTCTTTTGGAATTTTCTCTGCCTGCTTCCTCCCTAGCCCTAAATGTTTAAGTCATGGCACTTAGCAGGAAAGGTGTGGCAAAGGACACGTTTCCGACTTGATTTTCTACTAAATGACTTCTAGAAGGGAGTCGAGGGAAACAAATCATTGCATGTTGGGGTACAGTATGTGCATGGGGGAGGGTCAGCTGTCTTCTTCTCATCAAGGGAAGAATGCCTCACCAAGAACCAGTTCGTGAGTAGTGTGATTTTGGATAAATCACAAACTTTTCATGTGATTTTTCACCTGAAAAGCGTCCCTTTGATTCGCTGATAGCGTTGCAGTTTTGCTGTGGGTTGAGGGTGGAAGGGAATCTTGTGAAGAACTCTAAAGTTAGAAACAGCATCCCTCCTCCCAAATAACACTAATATTTCCTTGCTGCACCAAAGCATGGGTGAATCCCCAGGGGGATAAACAGTCTTCTCCCAGTGTCCTTTGAGTTCTTCTTGATAGCTGGTTTGCTAGCAAATCTCTCCAGCTCGAAGTGTCATCATTAAAAAGCCATTCCTTTGAGGAGGATGTTACTGAATTGAGGAGTTTTGGGTTAAAAAGAATTTTGGAAATTTTGATTATCTGAAGAGGAGTTTAGCTTATCAGACCACTTTCTGAAGAGGCAGCTGGCTGAGGACACAGCAAACCAAGTGAGTATATGCTGAAGAGTGCTGGTGGGGCAGGAAGGCCTAAGGGATGTTTTAGGTAAGACCCTTATTCCTGCAAATGAGCAAACTTGAACAACATCCCAGTTGTGCTAAGGCTTGGGGTAGGAAATTTGCATTCTTCTGGTAGGAAATTGACTTTGATGTTCAATTTCTGGCCCCTTACTCCTCAGCTTCCACTTTCACCTTCATTTCTAGGACCCTACATTTACTCAGACCCTTAAGCCCCAAAGCCCAGCCCAGCCGAGCCCAGCCCAGTCAGGGTGCACCCCTCACCCCAGTGGCTCATGCATGTCCCCCTCCCCCACCTCAGCGGTGCTTTAGTTACTGCCCAGCCAAAGCCCAGCTGTGTTGCCACTGTCTCCTAATGCAAGGTGCTTAGAGACGGTCATTACACATTTTAACAAATAACAGGAACACCGAGGCAAGGACTTTTATCGCAATTTGAGCACTGTAATTTCCACCTTGTAGGGCTACCAATCTACCAATCTATGGAATCAAATCTCATAGGGTGGCTGCTGAGCTGCGTTTCAGCCATGAGCCACTGTTGCTTAGGAGGGAGACAATTCTGCAGACTTGACCTGAGAGGCAGGACCTCGCCCTCCCAGGGCTCAGTGCTGTTAGAAACAAAGATGGTAATTCCCGGAGCTGGACCAGGGAACATGGCTCTGGTTTACTCACTCAATCACATGTGGATTTTATTTATTGCCTTCTGTAGGCCTGGGCCTTGTGAAGTTTAGGGAAATCTCTGTTCACACCAGCTCTAATACCATCTCTACAGCTTCTCACACTGGCTAGGTGTTTACTGGGTGTAGGGCGAGGGACTTTGCACAGATTATTGTAATTCACATGGAGACCAACTCTATGATGTAGGCGCTATCACTAGTCTACTTTTATGTGTAACAAAACTGAGGCTTACAGAGGTTGCCCTGACTGAGGGTAGAGTCTTGGGACTGTGAGGACCAGGGCCTTATATGTAGTGAGTCCAGAGACAGCACTGGTCACTTTGTCTCTCTGCAAAGACAACTGGTACTGCCTCGTGGTGTTCAGCAGTGGTTCCAACCTTTCTGGTACCAGGGACTAATTTCATGAAAGACAGTTTTTCCACGGATGGAGGCTGGAGACTGGGGAATGGCATCAGATTCTCATAAGGAGCATGCATCCTATCCTGTTCCTCCTCCCCAAAAACTGAACACCTGAGGTCCCAGACCCCAGGCTCAGGTCCAGTACCAATCCATGGCCTGTTAGGAACTGGGCTGCATAGCAGGCAGTGAGAGGCAGTCAAAGGATTGAAGCTTCATCTGTATTTACAGGAGCTCCCACCACCACCTGGGCTCTCCACCTCCTGTCACAGCAATGGCAGCATTTGCTGTATAATTAATTCATCCAACATGAACGAATGTTATTGAACACCCACCATGCTCCTTAGGCTTATCTAGAGCTAGACATTTCTGAATGATCAGAGTAGGTTCTAGGCCAGAGAGGGAACCTGTGTTTTGATACTCTAGGCCCTGAATTTCTCCTCTTCAGGGCTTGTATACGTGTGTCCTGCCAACACCTCCAAAGTCAATATTCCCAAATCAAACTCATGATCTTTACCCTCAAACTTCATTTGCTTCCTCGTTTTCTATTTCTATTAAAGAAGCCACAGCATTTCCAGTTACCCAGTCTAAAAAATCTCAAGGTATGGCACACAGAACGTGACACTGGACACTCATTTAGGAATGAACAAGAACAGATGGTTGTTCTGAGAAGGTAAATGTTGGTACAGTCGATGTGGCCACAGGAGGAACCAAGAGTGGGACTTGGAAAGCCGAAGTTTCTCGTTCTCAGGGGTCCTACAGAAGAGGATCACTGCATGCCATTGGGGTCACAGGGTTCGGATGGTTGATAGAAGCAGGAGAAAAGGGTTTCCATGGGAAAAGTAAGGCATCAGGCCCAACGTCTGGGCAACTATTCTCCACTCGGCTCTCACACTCTCTGGCACTGGAAGTCTTTTGGAGAAATCTCCTCCAGCCGTACAGCGCTAATGACATGTATCCAAAAGGGATCTGGCCGCTGGAGAAGGCTTGGATTGTGAGGTGGCTCTGTGAGGTGTTAGAGCCCTCTGTCCTCAGATGATACCCCCCTTCAGTGTGTCTCAGCCATCTTCAGAATCCAGTGCCAAGGCCCCCCTGGAAGTTCTTTGTATTTAGGGTCCTCTGTTGACACTCCTGCTGCCTGTCCAGGCTCGCCTCACACACACTCTCTTCTTGACTAGCACTTGCAGCCTGCCCCGCCACCTCCCAGCTTTTGACAGTCATCAGTTACTGAAACGTGATCTCTGCTGAGAGGCCCCATTTACATTCACACTGCTTATCCCAATCCCTCAAGCAGAAATTAACAACTTCATCCCCTGCACACACACACACACACACCCCGTGGTGCTGTTGGTTTGTCTGCTATGACTCAATTTGCCTTACATTTTGTGATGATTTCCTTGAGATGAGGCAGAGGCAGCAGGACGTGCCCCTGGAAAATTGCTCTGTGCATCTCTGCTCCCAGGGCCCTGCCACGCTGGGGCTGGCTGGGCCGGGGTCTGTGAGCCTCCATCAGGACCCGAATGGGCTCTGGTCCTTTCTCCTCTTTGGGACACTTTCTTACTCTGTATCCCATGCCCAGGGTTGAAACAATACTCTGGCAGCTCCAGCACTCACACATCTACAGGGCTGCACTGAGGCCCTGTCACTGGCCAGAGGAGGTTATTTGGGGAGTGGATCTCTCACTGGCCAGCATGGTGTTTCTTTCTTGCAATTGCATGAGTCTGCGGAGCAGGATTGGTGCTGACATGCTGACTGCAGGTGACTCTCACCGGTGGCTGGCAGAGGATGAGTCTGGGCTCTGGTCTACCTATGGTCTGTCACCAACCCTTGGGGAGGGGCCTCCTACATAAACTGTTGCCTGAAAAGCTGCTCCCTCCCCTCTACAGCAGCCTTGGGTAGCAGGGATGGTGTCAGGTATCTTTTACACTGTGCACCCCTGTCCCTGCTGTTGGCATCCAGGAAAGTCCTGTGTCCTCTGTGCCGTATGTCAGACAGTCCTCCAGGGATGGCTGTTGACATCCGTGTTTCCCATCACCAGTGACCCATCTGCTGTTGCTGTCTCTTGCCCTAAGCTGCAGGCACTGCTTTGACAGTTGGTTTCAAGCCATGCCTAATGGTCAGTGGACATTCCTTGTTATAAAGGAGACCTTTCTGTTAACCTACCCAAGGCCACTTGCCTGTCTTCCACTCAGGTGTCAGTATAGGAAGGTAGGTGTGCAGTGAAGGCTCAAAACAGTCAAGAGAACACATAGAAATCCAGTCACGATGGCTTCAAAGTTCAAAAGAAGATGTACAGAAGATGTGTTATTTTGCATTTTTGTGATGAAGCTCCAAATTGTAAACTAACATTTTCCTGTATACCTGGGGTAGACCTGCATTTGTGCTTGCCATGAGTAAAGTCCTATACCAGCTTGGAGAATTGTTGGAAGCTGGTGTTCAGGGCAGCCTGTGGGCAAGGCAGCATTGTATGCAATGATGTAACCGGCGTTAAATATACAATTTTAGGAAGTCTCAGAGGCAAGAAAACCTTTATTGTTTCAAGGCAAACAGATTTCAAGGAAACATAGCATTATGTGTGAATAATAGCATTGCTATGTTTTTCTTAAGGTAGGAGATATTATATAACATTGGTCAGGAGTGGCACATTGGATATTAAAGAGCAAAATGAGTTGGTTTCTGGACCTGAGAAGGAAGAGATCTAGTTACCCAGACTCTATGAAAATCTTTGTGGACATTAGCTGGACAATAAAGAACCACGAGCTGAATGTAGCCTGTGTCTGCTGAAGGCCCAATATGACCACCTCTAACTGTTTACATATTTTCTGTGGCTGAGTCCTGTGCTGTAACAGTAGCATTGTGTGGTAATGGCAAAGACTTTAGAGTTTGCAACGCTGAAAAAGAATCCGTTTATTATCTGGCTCATTACAGAAAAAATCTGCTGACCTCTACACTAAATCTTCATCAGCCAATCACCATCCTGCATGTGGATCTGTGGATTATTTTTTAACCCCTTATTTTGAAATCGTTTTAAACTTACAGAAAAATATAGTGTGTTTATTGTATTCACAATCTCTTATGTGCTTCACCCAGAAACACCTTTCAGTTTTTTCCACTTGACCCAGTAATGTCCTTGATAGCAAAAGAATCTAGTCCAAGGTCATGGTACACCCAGCTGTTACATCTCTCTAGATTCCTTCAGTCCGGAACTGTCTCTCAGTCCCTCCTTGACTTTTGTAACTCTATTTTCAATGATTGTAGATTGACAAGGAGTTGCCAGAAAAACACCCATGCATCCTTTGTCCAGATTCCCCTTGAATTAGCCAGGGTTCTCCAGGGCAACAGAGCTAATTGGATGTGTACATGGAGAGAAAGAGATTGGTCCACTATGTGGAATTAACTCATGTGATTATGGAGTCCGTCAAAATCTGCACTGTGAGCTGGCCAAGCTGGAAAGCAGGAGCCACTGTTCTCCTTGAGGTCTGAAGACAGTGTGCTGGAGCATTCCCTTTAATTGGGAAGGCCAGACTAGTCTTTTGTTCTATGAAGACTTTCAGCCAATTGAATGAGGCCATCCACATTATGGAGGGCACTCTGCTTACTCAAAGTTCACCTATTTAAATGCTAATCTCACCCCCGAAAACCCTCTAAGTTGACACTTGACATCAACCCTCACACCCTGGTTTCTGGACCTGAAAGGTTAGAGACGCTGCCTGGACTGTGGGAAGATCTTCATGCACACTAACTGGGCAATAAAGGGACTTCTTATTCAAAAGTACAAGCTGACTCGCTACAGCCTCTGCCCTCTACAGGTCGAATAGGACCACTCCTACTTGTTACCTGCATGGTAACCATTTACATAGCTGTCGTATAAAATCAAACTAGGGAGATGGCATTGGATGCATGGATTTCATAACACATTCTAAAATCAAGATTTTTTTATATTGATGGGACTCTGTGAAAAACATTTGGCTCCAGGGAGCCACTGAGATTCAATAAAAGCAATTGGAGGCTGCTCCTGAAGTCCCAGGAGAAATCAGGTGGGTGGACTCCAGGTCCCCACCCAGTGTTGATGGAGCTGTTGCTCTTTCATCATTGTCAATGATCTCCATACCCATTAAATATGATTGCATGTCACAAGACCACAGCCATAGTGGGCGATTCAAGAAATTGTTTTTTGGTTTTTGATCAATTAGGTTAAATGACAAATAATAGTACAGATGATTTCAATAATACATAAATAGATTTGATTTTAATAGATACCGTGAAACTTTGCCCTAAAATTTTTAAAATCACACTTTGCTAAATAGATACATTTAGTTTGCTGTTATCATCTGCGGTATGAAAATTTGCTAACAACCAATTTTTACAGTTTGTTAACATCTAGTAGTTAAGACTATCGGATACCTTAAAGCCTGAAAAAATTTCTCACTTCTAGTTATTTAAGGTTGAAACCAAAATAACAAACTTTGACCTTTCTAAACACATTGGGGCTTTTCTTTTCTTTTCTTTCTTTTTTTTTTTTTTTTGCAGTTTTTGGCAGGGGCTGGGTTTGAACCCACCACCTGTCAGAACCCTACTCCTTTAAGCCACAGGCGCCACCCATTGGGGCTTTTGTTTTCTTTTTCCATTTCTCTGTTTTTGCTTTCTGTTTCTTTAATCTCTGCTTGCTTTATTTTGTAAAGCTTATAACCACACTTAAGCAAATTTAGACCATTTCTATTTAGTTTTATTTATTTATTTTATTTTTGTTTAATTTAATTAATTGATTAATTAATTTTTTTTTTTTTTTTTTTTTTGAGACAGAGTCTCACTATGTTGCCCTCTGTGGCGTCACAGCTCACAGCAACCTCAAACTCTTGGGCTCAAGTGATTCTCTTGCCTCAGCCTCCCACGTAGCTGGGACTACAGGTACCGGCCACAGTGCCCAGCTATTTTAAGAGACAGGGTCTCATTCTAGCTCAGGCTGGTCTCCTGAGCTTAAGCCATCCACCTGCCTTGGCCTGTCAGAGTGCTAGGATTATAGGTGTGAACCACTGCGCCCTGCCCTTCTACTTAGTTTTGATGTTCGTCACCATGCTTGTTAGGTCCCTCCATCTCTCTTATTATTGATTCTAGTGATCAAAGGAATGTTATAACTAATTTTCAGAAAAAAAACTTACATATACTTTTTATTTTTATTTTTTTGCAGTTTTTGGCCGGGGCTGGGTTTGAACTTGCCACCTCCAGCATATGGGGCCGGTGCCCTACTTTTTTGAGCCACAGGCGCCACCCACTTACCTATACTTTCTAAACTTAGAATGTCTAAAAAACAGATTTTCTGTTGTCTTTACATAAAAAATAATTGGGGCACATTCTTTCTGCATAATGCTAGATTTCTTTTTTTATCTATTTGGAGATTGTTATCATGTCTATACCTTTGATTGATTTTCTACAGTGTTTAATCATATCTGGAACATAATTTCACTGTTATGTTTCTTCATGGAGTTTCTACTTATTTCATCTAAAATAGGCGAAGTCCTTTTGTGCTCTTTATTGCACACATAAAACATATTTTCTATAATTTGCTTCTGTTTCCTACAGTGAATCTACTTTATAGGACAGATTCTTCTCTTGGAACTGAGCACTTTGCTCTCATGCTGCAGAATATTTTTGAAGGCTTGATATTCACTCAGTGGTTCACTTAACGCGTATGTATTGGACATTTTGTGGCAGGCACTTCTGTAGGCACAAGCGGCATGCTAGTTAATAAAAATTCACAAATTTTTGCCTTTGTGAAACTTTCTAGAGACTGACATTAAACAAAAAGAGATAAAGTGCATAGGAAGTTAAATAGTGATGAATGCTAAGGAGAAAAATAAAGCAGAAAGATTTATAGAAAGTGTCGAAATATGTCAGCATTTTAGGTCGAGGGATCAGAGCAGCAGGCAAGATTTGAATAAAGATATAAAAGAAATGAGGGACAGAGTCCTTGGATACCTGGGAGAAGAGATTGGAAAGGCAGTCAGCAGTGCAAAGGCCCGGAGGCAGGAGCTGGTCTGGCATGTTCTAAGAACAGCAAGGATATAGCAGGTCCAGTGCCGAGGAGACTGGCAGGAACTGAGGTGAGTGACATAGCAGGGCCAGATCACGTAGGGGTTTGAGTTCCATGAAGGACATCAGGCTTTCCGGAGTGTGGTGTGTCACTCTGGCAGAGGTTAGAATAGAGATGTGACATCCTATTTTGATAATTCACTCTGGCTGGTGCATTGGGAATAGGCTATCATGGGGATAGGCAGAAACCAGCTAGGATGCTATTATCAGAATCTAGAAGACATGGTGGCTTGGACAGTGGGTGAGCAGTAGGGCTGTGTGAAATGGTCAGATTTTAGGTATATTTTGATGATAGAAGCAGGTTGTGAGAGTGGGATATGGTGTGTGAGTTATAAAGAGTGGGTTAAGACTCAGAGGCTAAAAGGACGGAATGGCCATTGACTGAGTTTGGGGACAGGTGCTGCAGGCTTGGTGAGCAGGACTCTGAGCTCCACTTGGACAAGGTGAGTTTGAGATGCCTTCTTAGACACCCAAGCAGGATGACAAGTGGGCATCAGGTATGTGAGCCTGGAATCTGAGCGAAGTTTAGGCTGAGATGCACATGTGGGCATCATCCTCTCATAGATGATATGTCTATAAGAGAAGTGAGCTCAGTGACCTCAGGGAGAGAGGCTGGAGGGAGTATCTCAGTGTCTGCAGAAGAGGGTGACAAACAGGAGACTGACAGGGAGTGGCAGCAAGATGAGGAACAACCCAGATAATTGTGGTGTCCCAGAGGCCAAGGAAAACAGGATTTAAGTAGGTGGGATCAGCTGTACCAGGGATGTCAATGGGTTAAGTCTGGGGGAACTGAGAATTTACCACTAGATTCAACAACGAGGAGGTCCTGGGACTCACAGAAAAGAGAGGTCCTAAGGAGTCATGATAGCAGAAACCTGGCAGAGAGAGTTTGAGGGAGAATTGGAGGGAATTTGGGCCCACATGAGGTGTAAAAGGAAAAAGAGACAAGGGGTTGTGCCTTAGAGAGGCCAAGAGAAGTTTTGCTTAGAAAGAAATAACTGTGTGTGTACGTGCTGTATTTCTTCTCTATGCCACTTAGCAGCTCAGATCAACATGACCCTATTGTCAGTTTCCACAGGTCAGGTGCAGGCAGGACGGAGCTGGGTGCCTCTGGGTCAGGCTGTCCCACAAGGTGCAGCTGAGGCATTGGCCCAGCGGGGCCTCTTTCAGGAGAATGTCCAGGCTCATGTGGTCATTGGCTGAACTCAGTTCCTTGCAGATGTGGACTGAGTTCTCTGTTTCCTTGGTGCCTGTCATCCCAGGACCACTCTCAGCTCTGATGTGCCACCCATGGCTTTCAGTCATGTGGCCCCTGACAGGCCCTCTTCCAACCTGGCAGCTCAGGTCCAGACCAGCTGGAGATGGCTCCGCTCAGCCCTCCTCCAAAGGGCTCTCCTCTGAGCAGACCAGACCCACCCAAAGTCACCCCTCCTTTAATAAAATGAGTGAATTGAGGAGAGAACTCAGTCACCTCTGTGAGCTGCTCTCACCTTTGCTTATAACATGATATAGTCCAGGGAGGCAGACCTGAAAGCTCCTGTCATATTCTATGGGCGTAGAGTCAAGTTGTAAATTCTTCCTGCACTTGAATGTAGGACTATGTAAGAAGATGACTAGTGGAAATCAACCCCAAGGTTGTTGGACAGCACTTGGAGGTGCCCAAAAAAAGCACCCATGGGAAGAAGTCAGTAGAGAAAAAGAAGTTTGATGATACAAAGGGGGCAAATGCTGGAGCAGTATTCTGTGCAAGTGAGAAGAGCTGGGAGTCAGCACGCAAGTAGACGTGAGTCTGAGCTAGGGCATAGCTGGGCCACTCACAACCCTGGGAAGGAAACCAGTGAGGCTGAGTATCAGCAGGGGTTGTGTGTGTGTCATGGTGGGGATTGGGGACAGCCCCTCCAGGGAGACAGGTGCAGAGCACTGAGCTGAGGGTGGGGATCCAAGAGGAGGGGCTGGAGGTTGATTCTGATGTGTGCTCATATTTCCTAGCATACAGCTGATCCTTATATGTTTATTGTATAAAGCATTATTGTATTATTTTTGTTTGATGTCTGCTCTCATCTTTATGGAGAGGGCAAAGAGAAAACTGTAGACTTGGTGCTGGAGATTCACTTGGGATGAATGGGCAGCCTGGAATTCTGCCTAAGTGTACCACGTGTCAGACTGGAGCACTCCAGGTGAGGACAAGATAAGCCACTCAGGTCTTGACCAGAGAGAAAGCCACAACCAAACCCAAAATGCACACAGAGAGGAGGCTGCTGGCTCAGGGTCGAGCAGGGGTGGGGCTGGGTGCGCTCATGCTTTGAGGACTCATTGCACAAGTGATTTAGAACCTGGAGCCGCCAGGCTAATGGACACTGCATATTCAATATTTTCATTTATGGCTCATAAAATGCAGGGTTTGTCTTGACTTATAAATTGCACAGAGCACCTGTATCATAACGCATTTCCCCCGCAAAATGTCCCAGGTAATTAGTTTTACGGAGTATTGACATTTGGCACATACTGCCCCCCTTACCAAGCACTCCTGGGGATATCTAAACTACTGGAAAAGAAACCCACATGACTATATTTGGAATTTAAATGAGCATAAAACACAGTATAGTAGGAATGCCAGGTATTACATATATAGTCTCTATAGAGAAACAGAAGTTCTAGACAGCCCCAAGCTTAGAAAACCATTCACCTCATCCACCTGCATTGATATTCTCTTGATTGTATACCCAGGATGGCATATAAGACCTTGGAAGAGGCTGGCTTCTCTGGCCAAGCTGCTCAGTTTCCTGACTTTTCCAGAATTCCATGCTCCACTGACCTCTGTCCCCTCTGTCTCTAGACCCATTCTAGGCACATCCTCACCACACCTTCTCTAGCCCTGATCTGAGAAGTTGGAGGATTGTCCTGTCTGAACTTCACTTTGTAGGGGGGCTGGCCTGACCTCCCCTTCTGAGTGGGCCTCACTATCCTCTGTTAGTAAATCTCTGGGTTACACAGCCCGTGGGTCCACGGTCAGTGTGTTCTGTATTGGAACTTGATGCTTTGCTGTGCTCTTTTCATGTTATCCTCTCTCTCTCTCTCTCTCTCTTTTTTTTTTCTGTAGTTTTTGGCCGGGGCTGGTTTGAACCTGCCACCTCCGGCATATGGGGCCGGCGCCCTACTCCTTTGAGCCACAGGTGCCACCCTCGTGTTATTCTCTCTTTCTCAACACCTTTCTGTTGCTAAATGTCTAGAAGAGAGGATGTGAGATGTCCCCAGTGCAAGAATAAATAAATAAGTAAATAAATAACTAGAGGTGATGGATATGCTAATTATACCTTATTTAATTGTCTGTCATGATACAGAAACATCACTATATGCCCCATAAATATGTACAATTATTATGTGTCAATTAAAACATAACTAAAACCAAAAAAGTGACTTTCAGACCCTCCTGTAGGCGAGGGAGGCTGACAGCTAGTCAGACTGTGTGCCACCCCCAGTGAAGAAGGTGTTGTCCTCAACCAATCTGACATGGCTGGCAGGTCACATGGGTCTGACAGCAGTTTCTAGTAAGGATCTGCTCCCCACTAAGCTAATTCCTTGGGGCTGGATCCCATTCTAAAGGTACCATGGTAGAGCTTCTCCAAAGAAAATCGAACTTCTTTAGCCAGTGGAGGGTTATTGAAGTGGCTCTATTGGTTTTTCAAAGGCCAGTAGGAGGTCTCCATTATCCCAGAATTGTAGAATCTTTGGTAATTTGACCAAAACCTAATCAAAGGAGAGGTTTGATTAGCATAAGGAGCTCAAGGGCCAAGGGGGATGGAAGGGATTGTTCCCTCTTAATCTCTTCTCCCTGGGATTTGGATTAGAGAGGCACCTTAGGGTGTTACTGAGTGCTGGAGGGGCCACAGATCTCTCGAAATGAAGCAAAGAGGTGCTGAGGCTGATGACCCAGGCCATCATGGGAAAGAAAAGGAGAATATTTTGATACAGTGAGTGATTGATGGTTGATGCCTCTCTGGACCCAGTTTCCCCACAAAGTGATTACTTTACTTAACAAGTTATTTATTGAATATGCCATGCCCTGGGCTGGACTTTGGGTATGCATTGATGGGTAAAACCTGTGTGGTCTCTCTCCTCACAGTGATGACAGCCTGGATATGTTCACAGAACAATTGCTAAGAATGAGAACTGAGGCTGGGATCCTGGCTGAGGGCTCCCCAGCCATCCTGGTGAGGGAGTCTTGATCCTCCCCACGTCAGTGGGCACACAGTATGTGCACTGTGCTACCCTGGTCTCGAAGGAACTAGAAAGACAGGAACCATGAGTGAGGACCCAGATGAGATGTGGGTCTTGGTCTGAGGGCAATGAGATGAGCCAAGTTTGAAGAGGTGAGTCAGGCTATGGATGGAGAATGGATGTAAGTGGTACAACAGTGAATGTGGGGAGACCCTAGGAGCCTACAGGGGTGACCCTGACCGGTGGTGTACACATTGTGTGACTGCACACTCAAGTAATAAAAAGATATTGAGAAGATGCCACCAAGATGCGTATTTTAAAATTTATTTCTAAAATGCATAGTAACATATTACACATATATGCCTTACTTTATATATGTGAAAAATATATATCATATAAATAATATTTATTATACAGACATTTATTATATATAAATATATTATAAATATAAAAATAGAAACCAACAATATCGATGTAGAGACGAATTAATACTTAACATTGTTTTATCTGTTGATGGTTTAAAATATAATTAAATATGCTTTGTATTGCTTATTGAATTGTCGTTTTGTGACAAAATGATTTGTGAAGGAATGATTCAAACCTTGATTTTTAACTACCATCTATTTCACTATTTAGCTTTATTCTCTATTCGTTGCTGGAAAAGACTTTTGACAAAAAAGGTAGAGATCCAAAGAAACACGTCATGGGTTGCAGGTACTAAATCATGATATTCATTATTTTAGTCCCATCCACTAAATACGTGAAGGGTTTTGTTGAGAACAAAATTTTATTTCTAGTTTGTCTAGTGAATTTGTTTCTATTTTCCGTGATGTCTGTCAGTTGTTCTTTAAAACCAATCAGAAAGTGTTACCTTTTTGTAATTTTAACAAAGGGGTTAAAAATTACTTAATTCAAAGATGTGAGACAATCTAGTCTGGCTTGTGTATGTGTCTACATGAGCAATTTTAGAAGTAAACGACTTACATCACTTTTTGGCAACAAAATGTACCAATTTCAATATTTTCAAATACTCATTTCAAGATGCTCTCTCCTTAGCATGGATTTCTTTGGAAGGGATTTTTCTCATTTATTCTTAAAACATTACACTTTGAAGGAGATTGATTCAGCATGTTTATATTTTGAAACTATCTTCCAAGAAGCAAATTATTAATAGTCACATGCCATGAGATTAGCGAATTGGGAGCATAGGCCTTTTTTGGTGAGGAAATGAGTGATTGTTAAGTTTTGTCACTCTATGCACTTGGGTAGGTGACAGTTTCTTGGGGGGGGGGTAAAAGGGTTCAGAAGATTTTTATGGTTGTTTTCTATCTTGTTAGAGGGCCGAGAAGATTATAGCACCACCCACAAAATTGCATCATAAACTGAGCACAAAAATCCCCCAGCTTGGAGGGATTATAGATTGGTGCAGTCACCATGGGAAGCAGTATGAAGGTTTCTCAAAAAATTAAAACTAGATCTACTATATGATCCAGTTGATCCAGTCATCACACTTAAGGGGCACATCTACAAAGGAAAGGGAATCGGTTGTCTTGAAGGAGGTGTCTGCACTTCTGTGTTCATTGCGGCACCACTTACAAGCCAAGACATGGAAACCACCCAAATGTCCTTTGGCAAATGAGTGGGCAAAGAAAATGTAATATGTACATATGAGGAGTTTTATTCAGTCTTAAGAAGCAGATCCTGCCATTTTCTTTCTTTCTTTTCTTTTTTTTTATTGTTGGGGATTCATTGAAGGTACAAGAAACCAGGTTGCACTGATTGCATTTGTTAGGCAAAGTCCCTCTTGCGATCGTGTCTTGCCCCCAAAAGGTGTGGCACACACCAAAGTCCCACCCACCTCCCTCCTTCCCTTTTTCTGCTCTTCCTTTCACCACCTCTCCCTCCTTCTTTCTCTCTCTGCTCCCCCCCCACACCCCCCACAGTGTCCTTAATTGGCATTAA
>CAUYPK010165169.1:0-43345 GCA_963574355.1 Loris lydekkerianus | reverse complement strand
GCAGCCACTTGCCAGTTTTCCACTGTTTTTGTCCTCCTCCTGGGGTCCAGAAGTCCCCTGCTGGCTCCCTGTATCCTCAAAGGGATGATCATAGGCAGATCCCACCGGCCAGAGATGTCTGGAGTCTTGTCTCCCCAGACTCGCTGTGCCCAGTTGCAGGGAAGCTGTTACTCAGCCGCCATCTTTAAGCCAATCCCAACCTTGATCTTGTTTTCTGCTGGTGAAGGAGGAGAAGCAGTACGCCGAGGAGCAGCTGTCCTGCCAGTGCCGCGGCGGCACCCTCGGGATGCCCAAGGACAAGGCTACCAATGGCCTGATCTTACTTATTTCTTAATTTATATCACTGATCTGTTGGGATTTTTTTAACCTTCTTAAGGCAATTTGAAAATACAGCATTTTCTTTTTTTTTTTTTTTTTCTTTTTGTTAAATTTAAAAATAGTAAGAGGGTATAAATATTTTGTTACATGGCTTGAGTCAGAAGTGTAAAAATTCCCATTACCTTAACAGTGTTCATTGTACCCATTAGGTGGGTCTATGACCCTCCTCTCCTTCCCACCCCCAGCTTGATTTCCTCTGTGTACTTGTGTTAGTGCAGTTTAGTTCCAATTATTAGAGCACACATGGTGTTTGTTTCTGTATTCTTGAGAAACTTTGCATAAAATAATGGTCCAAAATTCCTTCCAATTTGTTGCAAAAGGGATTAATTCATCCTTTTTATAGTATTCCACGGTATATGTACACCACATCTTGTTAATCCACTCATTAATTGATGGGCACTTGGGTTGATTCCAATCTTTGTAATTTTGAATCATGCTGCGATAGTCATTTAAATAAGGGTATCTTTTTGACAAAATGACTTCCTTTCCTACTGACAGATACCCAGTATTGGAATTGCTGAATTCAATGGTAGGTCAACTTTTAGTTTATTGAGCAATTCTTCATATTGTTTTCCATAAAGGTTGTACTAATTTGCAGTCCCACCAACAATGTATAAGCATTTCTTTCTTTTTAAATTCACACAAGCATCTATTGATTTTGGACTTTTTAATAAAAGCCATTCTAATTGGGATAAGGTGATTGTGGTTTTTAATTTTTATTTTATTTATTTATTTATTTGTTTTTTTGAGACAGAGTCTCACTTGGTCTCTCTCAGTAGAGTGCTGTGACATCACAGCTCATAGCAACCTCCAATTCTTGGGCTTAAGTGATTCTCTTGCCTCAGCTTCTTGAGTAACTGGGACTATAGGCTCCTGCCACAATGCCCAGTTTTTGTTTTTGTTTTTTAAGAGATGGATCTTGCTCTTGCTCAGGCTGAACTTGAACTAGTGAGCTTAGGCAATCCATCTGCCTCCACCTCCCAAGTGCTGGGATTCTCATTGTGGTTTTAAATTTCATTTTCCTGATGATTAGTGACATTGAACATTTTTTTCATGTTTTTTAGCCATTAATCTTTCTTATTTTGAGAACTATTCATGTCTTTTCCCCATTTTTAAATGGAGTTGTTTGTTTTTTTCTTGCCGATTTGTTTGAGTTCTGTGTAGATGCTGGCTATCAGCCCTTTATCAGCTGTGTAGATTGCAAATATTTTCTCCCACTCTGTAGGTTGTTCATTTGCATTGCTGATTATTTTCCTTGGAAATAGAGAGTTTTTCAGTAAGATATCATGAGTATATATTTATATATAACATGTATGCTTTAATACATACACAATGTTATAGAAGAATGATGAATTTAAGTAAAGTATTTTACTCATTATGCTTATATTATTTTTTAATTTTCTTTCTTATTTTATTTTATTTTATTTATTTTTTAAGACATAGTCTCACTTTGCTGCCCTCAGTAGACTGCCATGGTGTCATAGCTCACAGTAACCTCAAACTCCTGGGATCAAGTGGTCCTCTTGCCTCAGTTTTTCTATCTTTAGTACACACAGGGTCTCACCTTACTCAGGCTAGTCTCCAACTCCTGAGCTCAGGCAATCCACCAACCTTGGCCTCCCAGACTCCTAGGATTACAGGTATGAGCTACTGTGGCTAGCCTATGCTTATATTCAAGACTAGTGATATAAATCTTTGTTTCTTTTATTTCTTGCCTTTTGATTTGCTATGGCAAATCTCTCTCTCTTTCTCTCTCTCTCTCTCTATATATATATATATATATATATGAACTTGGATCTATTCTTTATACCCCTTTGCCTTTTGATTTTTGATCATTGTATATATCTCTTCATCATTCACCTCTGAGATCTAATATATTCTAGCAGTTCTCTAGATTGTCATCTAATTCAACATAGTGTCTACACCATCTATCAAATAACTCTGTACTTTCATTTCTCTTCTTTTTAAAATTTCAGAATACTATAGGGGTATACATGTTTTGGTTACATAATTTGTTTTGTATGTTTTAAGTCAAGTTGTAAGTGTGGCCTTCACCCAGAATGTGTGCATTATATCAGTTACATGTGAATTGATCCAACCCAGCCTCCTCTAGCACCTATTTGATTTCTGTTGAGTTTTCCTTCCATACATGTGCATAAATGTTGATCAACTAGTTCAAATTTAGTATCAAGTACATGTGGTGTTAACTACAAATTTAGTATTGAGTAAATGTGGTGTTTGTTTTTCCATTCTTGAGATACTCCACCCCAGCATCTATTGGATATCAGCCCTTTCAAATGTATAGCATGTGATTATTTTCTCCCATTTTATAGGATGTTTATTTACTCTATCAATTATGTCTATAGCTGTGCAGAAACTTTTTAATTTGATCAGTTCCCCTTTGTTTATATTTTTGTTGCTATGATTGCTTTGGAGGTCTTTATAAGTGCTTTCCCTGGGCATATATATAATGTGATATATATATATATATATATATATATATATATTTTTTTTTTTTTTTACAACATTTTCTCCTAGAATTCTTATAGGTTCATGCCTTAGTTTTAAGTCTTTCATCCATCATGAATTAATTTTTCTGAGTGTTGAGAGGTTCATATCCTGTTTCAATCTTTTACATGTGGCTATTCAGTTTTCCCAGCACCATTTATTGAATAAGGATTTTCTCAGTGTATGTTTTTGTCTGCTTTGTCAAAGATAAGATGGAAATATGAGGATGGTTTTATATCTAGGTCATTTGTTTATATCCATAGTTCTATGTCTCATTTTTGTGCTAGTACCATGCTATTTTAGTTACTATAGCCTTGTAATATAGCTTAATATCTAGTGAAGCAATGCCTCCTAAATTTTTCTTATTACAAAAAGTTGCATTGGCTATTCAGGGTCTTTTCTCATTCCATATGAACCACAGAACTGAACCACAGATCTGCAAAAAGTGACATTGGAATTTTGATTACATTGACTTTATAAATCACTCTGGACAGTACAGCCATTTTAACAATGCTAATTCTTCTGATTTGTGAATTTGATATGTTTTTCCATCTATGTACATCCACTAAGATTTCTTTCCCCAGTGTTTGATAGTTCTTTGTAGAAGTCTTTCACCTTCATCGTTAAATATATTCCTAAATACTTTATTTTATTTGTTGCTACTATGAAAGATATTGTCATTTCATTTATTTCATTCTCAGCTTTATCTCATTCTCAGCTTGACTATTATTGGTATATGTGAAAGCTAATGATTTGTGTATGTTGATTTTGTAACATGAGATTTTGCTGAATTTATTAATTCCAGGAGTATGTTGATTAAATCTTGGGACTTTTCTAGGTCTAAGATCACATCATTAGCAGAAAAGGGATAGTTTGACCTCTTCTTTACCCATTTCAATACCCTTGATTTTCTTCTTTTGCCTGATTTCTCTGATGAAAACTTTCAGCCCCATGTTAAATAGAAGTAGTCAAAATGGTCAGCCTTGTCTGATTCCAGTTCTAAGTGGGAATGCTTTCAGTTTTTCCTTGTTAATTATGATGTTGCCTATGGGCCATTATGATATCAGATAACATAGACTTTAAACAAATACACATAAAGAAAGACAAAGATGGTCATCATATAATGGTGCAGGGAATAATTCAACAAGAAGACTTAGTACTCCTAAATATTTAAGCATTGAATGCAGGAGCTCCCAGATTAATAAAACAAATTCAACTTGATCTAAACAAAATGATAAATAGCAAGCAGTTTCACAATTTCCAGGGACTTCAACATCACTGTCACAGAACTGGACAGATACTCCAAACAGAAAATAGTAAAGGATCAATGGACTTGAACAGAACTCTTGAAAAAATGGGCCTAATAGACATTTACAGAACATTTTACCCCCAAACTACTGAATATATATTCTCATCAGCTCATGGAACATTCTCCAAGGTTGATCACATCCCAGGTTAAAAGATATTCCTCAATAAATTTGAAAAAAATACAAATTATACCATGCATCCTTTCATACCACAGTGGAATAAAATTAGAAATCAATTTCAACACAAAGTCCTACACAAAGTCACGTCAACTAAGTAACCTATTGCTGAATGATAGCTGAGTCAGGAGAAGGTAAAGATGGAAATCAAAAGAGTCTTTGACTAAATGATAAAGGTGACTCAAGTTATCAAAATCTTTAGGATATAGTAAATGTTTTCCTGAGAGAAAACTCATAGCCTTGAATACCTACATCCAAAAAATAGAAAGAGCTGGGCATTAGGGTGGGAGCCTGTAGTCCCAGCTATTCAGGAGGCTGAGACAAGAGAATCCCTTAAACCTAAGAGTTTGAAGTTGCTGTGAGCTATAATGCCATGGCACTCAACCCCAGGGCAACTGAGTGAGACTCTGTCTCCACAAAAAAAAAAAAAAAAAAAAAAAAAACAGCCACAAGGCTCACAAATCAGCAATCTAATGAATAGTCTCAAGGAACGGGAAAAGAAAGAGAAAACCAATCTCAAATTCAACAGGAGAAATAACTGAGATGATAGGAGAACTAAATGAAATTGAGTACGAAAGAACGATACAACAATTTAATGAAGCAAAAATGTGGTTCTTTGGAATGATAAACAAAATCGACAAGCCTGTTGCTAGATTAAACAGAAACAGAACAGAAAGAACTCTAATAAGCTCAATTAACATTGAAGAAGGAAAAATCACAACTGGTATCAGGGAAATACAAAACATAATCTTGAAATACTATAAAAATCTCTTTGCTTATAAATTTATAAGTATGGAGAAATGGAAAAATTTGTAGAAATGCACAAACTCCCTAGCCTCAATCGGGAAGAAATAAAACTCCTAAACAGAACAATATCAAACACCAAAATTGAAGCAGCAATAAAAAATATTCTAATAAATAAAAGTGTCAGACTAGATGGTTTCACTCTTTACTTCTACTAAATTTACAAGTAACAACCAGTACCTACTACAGAAATTATTTCATAACACCAAAAAAGAAGGAATCTTCCTCAACTCATTCTATAATACCAGTAACTACTTGATGCTAAATCCAGGGAAGCACACGACTAACAAAGAAAACTACAGATCAATATTCCTTATGAACATAGATCCAAAAATTCTCAACAAAATCTGAGTCAAGCATATTCAGCTGTACATAAAAAAAAAAGTAAGTTCATTATGACCAAGTAGGCTTTATCACAGATATTCAAGGATGGCTCAACACACACAAAAACATACATATAATCCACCACATAACTAGATGGAAAAACAAGGACCATATGATTCTTAAAATTGATCTAGAAAAAGCATTTGACAATATTAAGCACCGTTTTATGATAAGAATGCTTAACAAAATAGGTGTAGATGGGATACACAAAATTATAAATGCATATGTGACAAACTGCATTTCTCTTTTTCGTTGAGCAACTATATATTTAACTTGAAAGCAATGTTCCTAATCTCAGTTCATTCAGTGTCCATAACTTGACTCTATTACTTTGGACTTTCAGCCTTACCTCCAGCCCATGTCACTCTGACGTTGGTTGCTTTGCTGATCTCTTCCTAGGATCTCTTTTGCATACATTTCCCAAGCAGGTTATCTGTTTGCATCCCAGGAAATGGAGGTTGGGAACCTCTTTCTTCTCAATCTGTTTTATTATCATATTTTGCAACATGTTTGTAACATAATCTTTTTTCTGGAATTGGTAAAATTTATTCATTGGAAGGGGAATAAGGATGTGGGAAAAAGGAAGAGAGAGAATTCAACATGCAGACTGAATTCAGCCCTCTAAATCAGAAGTCTATTATTGATTTGGAATGATTTCCTTATGTTCATCATAGTCCAAGCCAAGTGCCTGGTGCAGAGAAAGCCCTTAAGAAATAAGTACTGATTGATTTTTAGCAAGTTGAAAACAATCTCTTCATATAAGAGATTGAATCAATTAAAATGTAACTATGAGACCTGAAATTTAAAGACTTTTTATGGTTTAAATATTTTTTCTCATTTATCATTTATGAGATACATCTCATTTACGCCAATATATGGAGCACAGAATAATACAGTGGTGTGATCCCTGTCACTGAGGTCTTTATAAGCTGTTCAGTCTCTGTTTTGTATTCAGCTCCTGTTGTGAAGCTTCTTAACATGGTAAATAGTATTGTACATCCCTGTACTTTACAATTATAAATTCCTCAATGATTTCCAGGATACTTTCTCAGATTAGAGTATCTCATTCAGTCCACACAGCAACCCTCACAAGTTATTTTTGTTTTACTGGTGATGAGAGAGAGACCTAGAAAGTAAAAAACAAAACAAAACAGAACAAAACAAAACAACAAACCACACCAAAGTTTATACAGACAGCAATGTGCAATGATAGGAACATAAAAATTCAAGGTAGCCTGAAGGTCCATATATATTACCATCTCCCTCTTCAATCAAGATAAAAGGTATCAAAGATGTTAATTAATTTGAGAAATTTACTGAGTATTCAGAGCTTTGCACACATTTTATCTGTCAGGCAACTACACAATTACACCCCAAACTCACAGGAAGAGCCCAAATGAATGCCAACATCAATTACCTGTGGGGAAGTGTAGGACAGTTTCTTGGTTTCTTGGTTCCTCAACTAACATAAGTCCTCTATAGAAAGGAGAAAGAAACTCTGGTAGAAGAGGAAGGGGGTTTTTTATTCTAGAACAAAATTCTCTACTCCCAATGGCTGTTATTATAGATGAATAAGGAGGCAAATCGGAATAGCAAAAGGACAAAATCTGGATAAAAGATATAAAAACTGGAAGACAAATGAAAATTCCGTCCCTTTCAGCTCTTCATGCATTCCCAGATGACTGGCATTTAGTAACTATCCAGATGGCCAGCTGAGATGTCCACCTATCATCAGGTTTTTTTGCATTCTATAGACAGTGGACTATAAGCCATTTTGTAGGAATGTTAAATTAGTGCTGAACGATTCCTAACTGCCAGCCTAATCAAACAACATCTTCCACAAAGCATAAAATAAAGTTCTTGTGGATTTTTTATTCAGTGACTGGATTTGTTTTCTTTTAAAATCCAGAATGTATTGCTGAGAAGATGCTAAATATGTTTGTCACCTTCTGCCAATGGATAATGAAAAGATTAATTCCTGGTCACCTGAGAAGCTGGAACACCTGACCTCTCGGTAATAAGGGAGCTTCCTTTGAATCCAGAAAGCTACTTTGTAACCTATGTGTAGAAATTTGAACCAAATTGAAAAAATAATAATTAAAAGGTGCAAAAAAGAATAATATTCAGTTCTAGAGAAAGTTCTAATCTACCTCTTCTCCCCAGTAGAAAATAGAGAATACTATATGTAATCTGATTGTGTACAGCGTAGGTTTTTAAGAGAACCAAGATGAGCAAAATGAAAGAAGGGAAACAGCCACTTGCTCCTCATCGCCTTTAACAAATGATTTTCAAATCCTCACCATAAGGTTTTGTCATCAATCCATACCAGGAGTTAAAAACAAATCAACCTCCGTTCAGAATCACCACAGGAATTACGGTATGTCTAGATTTCAAACATGCACTTATTTTTCAAAGTGCCAACAATTAGCATAAGAAGGGCTAACATTATTAATAAAGTATGTGTTTGAATATTATTGGAAGCAATTTAAATTAATTATTTTACTTAATCATTGCTATGCAATCCACTAGGCAACCTCTGAGGTCCAGCTAGATTCTGCATCATCCATGCTTCTTGTTCTGCAGGATTAGTATAAACAAATGGATGAGCAAATCTTCCTTCCGTGCCCTTTTTTTTCTCAAGCACTTTCTCATAAACTGTTGTTTGACTTTCAGAAGCCTTGGTGGAATGTAGAATGTGGCATTTTTGCAGATGAGGAGACTGAAGCTCAGAGAGATGTCATGACTTGGCAATGGTCTCCCAATATGGAATTAGTGATCACAGGACTTGAGCCTAGGCAATCTGAATCCATAGCTGGTACTCTTGAGACGACACTAAATTGTTTATAGGTTGCCAGGAGGATTACTGCCAACATTCATTCTCAAAATTATTCACTAGCAGATCAAAGTGAGACGAGCAGACTACTTGGCATAATAACTCCACTGAGGTCAAAATCAGTCACAAAATCATTAAAACTGCCTCTCTGTTCTCACACCTCATCTGCTCAACTGCCCCTGAGGTTGCTAGTGTCTATTTTCTCGTAGAGGTGACCTTTCACAGGGTGTTCTATATTTAGCTGATCTTTTAAAGTAACTTCAACTGGATTAGTCAAAGGAATAAAATAGCATTGCGTTTTTAAAGAGAAAATATTTACATATCACAAATGTAGCTACTACTTTACTGTTTTGTTAAAGTGCTTCCCAAAGCATTAGGGCTTAGGGGAGCCATATATATCAAAATTGACAGAAATATCTGGTAGTAAAGGTAAGGTCATAGATGAAAATAATTATTGGCAATAAATCATCTATCTGGGAAAATTCTGATAAGACGTTAAGAACAACAAAACTTATAGCATGACAGTTTGATGTTTTCCTTCATTCCTCCTAATTGTGTCTTTAGCAGTCTTCCATCAAGGGTCCACATAACTGTTTGAAAACTTAGAAGCAGTAACACTCAAAGCATGTATGCTCTGCTGAACATGAGGCACAGAATAATACGGTGTATTATCACTGAAATGAGGTACATCTCAAATATTTGGTTAAGGAACTACGGGGAGCATCTCATTTTAAAAAAACATAAAAAGATAACACCCAAACTAGCGTATGTTAAATCAGCTTCATATATACTAATCTGGGGGCTTCTTAATATGAAAAACTTGGTATTTATGTTATTTTCATTTATCTTTTTTAAAGATATAACTTACATTTAGTGCACAAATCTCAGGTGAATAAATTAATGATGTTTTATATAATATTTATATATGTTCACAAAACCATTACTGAGGTCAAGAAAATTAGAATTACTCATTACTAGGGCTTAGGGGAGCATATATTTGACTTTACTGCTAAGACATTTTCCAAAGTGGCTTAATTAACCAGTTAACATGCCTAATAATATGCGCAGATTCTAGTTGTTCGATATTCTTATAAAATTTTTAATTGTTCTTCTTTTATGTTTTAACCATTCACTGCATTTCAGGAAGCATTTAGTTATGTTTAGTCATCTATGATGACTAAAGATGTTTCACACTTGTTCATGTGCTTATAGATTATTTAAATGAACCCAAACCCTCCAATTAAAGCCAAAACTGTCAGACCAGAATTTTAACACATTAACTCCATGTGAGTTATGAACTATTTTTCAAGTTTTCACATTACTTGTTACATTACGAATTTTCAAGTTTCATATTACTTTTTTATTGATGTATGTTTTAGGACCATTTTATTTTTGAATTTTTTATTCTAATTTTGTAATAAAACATGGTAGTCTTAAAAAAATTATTATCATTTGTGTGTGTGTGTGGTAGTCAATGTGTTAAAACACCCAATTATATGTGGCTCATGAGAAACATACTTTATTTTTATTTTTATTTTTTTTTTATTACAGATAAAAATATGCACCATATATGTGGCCCAACCCATTATCCTCCCTCCACCAAAACCTCCCCCCTCCCTTCCCTTTCCTTGGTCCTTTCCCCATAGTCTTGTGGTATAGTTGGGTTATAGCATTCATGTGAAAGCTGTAGTTTAGCTTCATAGTAGGGCTGAGTACATTGGATACTTTTTCTTCCATTCCTGGGATACTTTGCTAAGGAGAATATGTTCCAGCTCCATCCATGTAAACATGAAAGAGGTAAAATCTTCATCTTTCTTTTGGTTTTTTTGTTTGTTTGTTTGTTTTTTGAGACAGAGCCTCAAGCTTGGGTAGAGTACTGTCGCATCACAGCTCACAGCAACCTCCAACTCCTGGGCTCAAGCGATTCTCCTGTCTCCGCCTCCCAAGTAGCTCGGACTACAGGCACCCACCACAACACCCGGCTATTTTTTGGTTGCAGCCGTCATTGTTGTTTGGTGGGCCCAGGCTCGATTCGAACCCACCAGTTCAGGTGTATGTGGTTGGTGCCTTAGCTGCTTGAGCCATAGACACTGAGCCTATGTGCTTTATTTTCTTAAGGACATTAGCATTTAGCAAGGATTTTTGTCTGCTTTGGACAGATCTCACAG
The DNA here is from genome assembly GCA_963574355.1 of Loris lydekkerianus. NCBI lineage: Eukaryota > Metazoa > Chordata > Mammalia > Primates > Lorisidae > Loris > Loris lydekkerianus. Next base: position 32,786 of record CAUYPK010165169.1, on the reverse strand, counting down.
AGTGTCTGGCGTGTAGTAATTACTTCTGTCTTGATTCTGTTTGTTAACTTATTCAGCAACAGTCTTCTCTAAGAACCTAAGCTATTCATCCAATGAAGACAAAGGCGGGTCTGCTAGGGAAAAACTCAGCATGAAGTTGTGTAGTCCTGTGCTTCTTGAACTTTAATGTGATTTGGAAATCACCTTGAAATGATCTTGGCACATGCAGATTCTGATTCCTCAGGTCTGGTGCCAGCCCCGAGAGTTTGCAGTTCTAACAAGTTCTCAGGTGATGCCAATGTTGTAGAATCTGATCCACAATTTGAACAGTAATAGTTTAGTGTCACTTCTGCAATCAACTTGTCTTCACTTCTTATAAGGTAACTCTGGAAAACAAATACATTATAAAAAATATAAAATGAATTTTATGCTGAGGCTATTAAAGTAAATAACATACAATGCAATGTGATTTTTCATAGCTCTCATTGTAAATTTTACTTGGTAGAACTTAGTAGTCCTGATATGTTTATAAGGCAATAAAGGAAGTGTGTTCTTTCTTCCAACAAAGAAGTCTTAGTCCTGACTGGGAAATAGACTGAGGCTACTGTCAGTTCTGTTAATTGACTGTTAACCGGAGCATGTGAATTTCCTCAGGTGAGCACAGTGAAAACAAATTCTGTTTTAAGCAAACATGGTTGGTGTACACTTTAGATCCTCCTCAATCTTTCTTTCCCAAACTAAAAAGTTTAATTTTGTAAAAAAAAAAAAAAAAAAAAAAAAAAAGTTTAATTTTGTGTGTGTCTTTTTTCCTTTATCTCCTTTAAATAAGACTTTCCTATTTGGGAAGTTTTTAGAGAGTCTACAAAGTTGGCAGAGCTAGCCAAAATTTCTTTTGTATGAGTATAAAGACAGTACAATGTTTTGTGTTGGCATAACTGTACCCATTCCAAACTTATGAAACAGAAAAGGACTATAAAATATAGTCTTCTGGAATGGAGTAATCATTTCTGGGCTGTGGTGTTCCAAAGATAGAGGAATCTCTCATTTCGGCTCTGTGAAATGTTTGATCATCCTAAAAACAGGCTATGAAAACAACGCTGTAACATCCTGCTGCTCTTAAAGTCTGGGTGGCTTGGCAATGAAGAGTTTATTGAACAATACACAAGATAATCCTTGAGCTGTTTCTTTTTCAAGGTCAAGTTCATACTCGCAATTACAATGGTGTTTGTTGAAGTCACTTGAATGGCAGGTATAAAGGCTGCCACCTAACCAAACTGGTTGATCAGCTGACTTTGTGAATTTTGTTCCTCACTTTTCCTATAAAAGAATCACTTGTGTGGAAAGACAAACATGTTATTGGCCTAGCCCAGTTAACCTTAACTCTGACAGTTACTTAGAGTTAGACTCATGACACATTCTCACAGAACTGAGTAAGATCGGGCACTTGAGAATCTCACCGTATTGCTAGCCCAAGATTTAGGAACACAAATTGACATTGGTGTTCTTTTCTTGATCATGTTACCTAAAATATGAACAAACGAGAACTTAATCCTGATACAGTGATTAGATTTTTTGATTGGGGTTTTCTTCTTGTATATGGGCCTCTATTTCATAGTACTTTCTCATTTCCCCCCGTCTGTCCATAAGCATATTTTAATATAATTAGTGAAACTATAAAGTAGGCCTGGATTATCACAGATCACCTGTGGTTGAGTACATTTATAGGATAGCTATAAATATACACCCATTATTAAGGTAAACATTTGACTGGGTATCAGCTGCTTTGTTAATAATAAGGATTTTAAATTCTCCTTGGGAAAAGATGGATGTTTGGGAAAATAAATTGTGAATTGTTGTTTACACAATCACCCCTTTTTTTCAGAAGCAAGAAAGTATTTTTATTTACTCCTTTTCTGCTTATGGCTATTATGTATGTTATCTACATCGCCATTTTAGTCATGATAGGAAAGAGTACTCTCTGTATACACAATCTTTAAATCTCAGAGACTTAACGCAACAAGAATTGATGGCTCTGTGAGTTCCCTGTGGTTCGGATACTCCAGGGGGCAGCTGTCCTCCCCAGTGACTCCTTGACCCTGCCCACCTCCACCTTTGCAAAAGGTCCATTGGTTGTTCCAGCAAGAATAAAAGAGCAATTAAAGAATTATACGGGAGCTTTGCACTGGCATTGCTTGCAAGGGACACATTTTACTTCTACTCACATTTCATGGACACAATTAGTCAAATGAACTTGCTTACCTGCAAAGAAACTGAAAAATGTAGCTGGATCATGTGGATGGAATATTTGGTTATGTGTTTCAAAACAGAAAAGAATTTAAAAAAATGTATGGCCTTAAAAGTAGATAATTTGGGGAAGAGAAGGAGAAGCAGCGGGGATGGTCACTTTTTGTTTTATTTAGATAAGAGTTTCTTCTCCCCCTATAGTAAAAAGTCACAAGATTCGTTTCTGAACACCAGTGGTTCTCAATATCTGATTTCTTCCTAAGTCCTGAATAAAATAACCAGAGGTTGTATTAAAATCTGTCTAGCAAGTCCTCCATGCCTCCCAATGGAGTTTCATCAGAGAGAGAGATTAAATCTCCATGGGAGAAAGTTTCCATATGATAAAAACTTCAGAAACATTTTATATTTAACGTGATTGAGAAAGTCAGAAACTAAAATTGTGTGAGTTGGATAAAGCTCTAGAAAGTCTCTGGCTTTCAGTACTCACTACAGGAAAGAGAAAGCTGTTGGGTAAATTTCCACATTCCGTGGCTTCAGGGAAGTGCCAATTTGTCTTTGGTTAGCTAATTTAGGAGTGTCTGACCTTATCTGAGCTTTTGTTTGCCTTGCTCACTTTGAAGGTATGTAATCTTTTATTCTTTTAATCACATATTATGAATTCTTTAGATATGAATAGTGCTGTATGAATGTAATCCTTAACAAAGCTACATAACCATAGTTATTTTAGGTATAATATAATTATGAAACAATTGCTACTCTCAAGATTTAAAAAAAGTATATAGTCTGGAAAGATAGGATAGGCTGAAGGTAAAGATTCATGGAGGAAACTTAAGAACTCAGTATTCTTCAAAGGATTATTTGCATGAACAAAAAGTATTAAGCTGAAGTAATCATAGAAGGAAGTGTAGGATTTGTTGAAAAGCAAGTTGAGGCCCAACATTGAGTGCAAAATGCAGGCTGATGCTTGCATTTATAATGGTAGTGTAGATTGAAGTTTGATTGTCTCCATGGCCATAGAATAATATTCAGATTCCCATGCAAGGCCTGTGTTGGTTGCATAAATAGTCTCCATTATAGCACTAATGAAAGATTAAAAGGGGCTTTATTAAAAGGTACTCAAAAATTTATAGAACCTTTAATAGAGTAAAAAGTTTAGACATCACATAGCTGAAAACCATACAAGAAAAACAGGAATAGCAGAAATATTCAACCACATCACGGGATTTCTCTGCAGCAGTTGGTTCAAGTGTGGCGTGTGGACCACTGCTGATCTGCATACCAGTTCTGATCTGGGATGAGAGAAAGTGCTTGTGTGGGATTGCGAACCAGCCATGTTGGCAGGCACACCCTTTAGTTTAGGTGAAAATATTTTCACAATGAGACTTCTCAATTAAAGACGCAGTGTGTTTGCAATTGGAAGCAAGGTCTTGTTCTTGTTTGGGAAGTGCACATTAAGTAGCGCTGTTCTGAAGACACATCACTGCCTTCACTCCCTGCCATGTGGCACCTATGTTCAACTCCATCACAGTCCATTAAAGAAACCCAAGAACCAGACAACTTCCTTGCTTTATTTGCTTGAGTTTCAATCCCCTTTGGAATTAAAAATTCCCTAGGTTCCTCCTGCTTTCAGGTATTCTATGTAGATTCCTCTTCTTGAAAGAACTAGATGGGTTTCGAGCCCATAGCCTGCAAAGGAGCCTGAAAAATTTAGTTTTCAAACTCTTTGGCACCTGTAACATGAACACAGGTTAACAGGAGTTAGAAAGTAGGTGTGGCCCTCATAAGCACCAAGTGTCTCAGTAGGTAATCAAGCAGGAGAGCAGGGAAGAAGTATCACTGAACAACAAGTATTAGTGCTGACTTTTCAGGAATGAAAAGGAAAGAGATATGTCAGAAACCATTGAAGGCTACATGATGGCCAAATAAATACACATATAGGCTCATTTTATTAAAGAAGTAGATGATACTGTTTTTCTTATATTTTGCTAGGAGCACATTTGTGACATATTTGAGTATAGCTTTTTATTTGTTTTTAAAGTCTGAGTTATTCACAAGAATGCAGAATTAAAGAGTATTTCCATAATGGAAGTGACTTGTGAGTCACTTGTGAGTCCAGCTATTTGAACTTCTCCCATAAAAGTATCTTTTGAAATATATTATTTACCAACGTGTATAATAACCACTAGGTGATTCTTGAAAATTATCTTATTTCCTTTTCAAAGAAAATAGGTATTTTCTTTGAAAGTTAATTGCTTAATATATCAAATAATACTTAGCACTGAATAGCACTTTCAAAAATTTGTGTCAGGTAAATTGGTTTTATCATTCTTATGAAATGCAAAATTGTGTCACTCCTCCAATTTTAGCATTGGATGCTGGTTTCATATATAATCTGACAGTTAACCAATAGTTGTAAAAAGTAGGGTACACTGTTTTAATCAAATATTTTGTGTAATGATGAAAGTTGCATCTAAAGCCTTGCTTAAAAACCTTTTTCAGTTCACAAACTATTTTGTGACTATGTAAAAACCCTGAATACTATTCTCAGAAAATTGAACATACACACAATTGTAGATGGATTCACAGAAGATTTATGGATCTTTTGAAGGCTATTTTCAGACTTTAGGTTAAAAAAAATCTTGATCCAGAATAGAACAGAAATTACCAATTATTTTCAACAATTTGACTTTACTATGTAACTCAATATTTTTCATAATACAGTATTTCATTTTGGAGCTGAAAGTTGTAGTTTTACTCATCACTCTTCTTGGCAATATGATTTGGGAATATAAATTCTTTGTGTCTCAATTATCTCATCTGTGAATTGTAGATGACAATAATTACCTCACAAGATCACCATCTTTCCTTTGGTATGTATCTAATATAGCAGCTATCACAAAATTTTCAAATATTTGTTTACTCATTTGTTTAATCATTTTTTTTCATTTTTGATATATTAATGAGATTTCTCACAATCTCTTGATCACTTGTGGTTATATAGTTATGTTCAACAAATACTTACCGAATGCTCACTTTACAAGCATCCCCTGACCCAAAGGAATTAATAGTACCATGGCAAGTAAAAAGTAGATTTTAACACCTTATAATAAATGATCAAAAAAATGGGCAGAAGATTGTATGAGAGCCCAGAAAAAATGAAGCTGTGTGATAATCCTCAGAATTCATGGAAATCTCCGTAGTGGAGATAACACCTAAGTTTCCCCACTATATTAACAATAATAAACTCTGATTGCTTACTATATGTTATTTTGCTATATGTAGTACCTAGTTTGATCCTCCTAAAACCTCCATGAATATACATTTACTTATCTGTCTACTTTTTGAAAAATACTCTCTTAATAGATCTGGCTACTAGGCTAAAAAAGGGTGAACAAATTAGTGACGGAGTTGGAATTCGCTTGGGCTTCAAACCTATGTTCTGGTAGAGTGCCAGGGTCTCAGCCTTGGTCACAGCAACCGTAAACTCCTGCTGGGCTCAAGCCATCCTCCTTTCTCAGCCTCCAGAGTAGCTGGGATTACAGACACCTGCCACAATGCCTGGCTAATTTTTCTGTTTTCAGTAGAGATGAGGTCTCGCTTTTGCTCAGGCTGGTCTTAAACTTCCGACCTCAGGCAATTCTCCTGCATTGGCCTCCTAGAGTGCTAGGATTACAGTTATGAGCCGCCCAGCCTCAAAACCTGTGACCTTTAACAATCAGCTGGAGAAAGCAAGGAATAGCATCTCAGTTAGAGAAGGTAGACACAGCAAACGCATAGAGGTGTGGAATGGTGTATTTTATAAGGTAACTAAACAAAATAAAACAAAAATGATAATTATTATAAATACAAATGATGATAAATTTCAGGATATAATAAAGCACAACATAAAGAATGACTATTAGAAAAGAGAGTCATAATGAATTATAACTGAATATAATGGAGAGAGGAATTGATTTAAGTGTGGGAAGACGATGATGCATCTAGTATTGGATAAGTTGGGATATCTGGGAAGCAGTCGGATACATATTAGTCCTTAGCCCTGAAATATGGTCAGGACTAGAGCTACCCTCTAGTTAACCTTGGTTTAAAGACTTCAGTGAGAACTATTAGTGTGTGAAAACAGAGTGTAATGCAAAAGGAAAATGGGATGGAATGTTTATATACATGTAGTTTCTTATTCATTATTTATAAATTAATTAAAAATTATTTTATGTTGCATACTTGCAAAAAATTTATAGTAAAGGTAGAATCTATAGCTAAAGAAAGTTAAAGAAATATTTGGTTGAAATATTTAGTTGAATTAACATACCTATTCAATGAGACTATGTCGTAAGGACCCTCTGTAGGTGACTCTCCCTGTCTTTTTGTTTGTTTTTTGTCTGAGAATTTAAATTAGAGCTGTGTTTTGAGAGGGTAATCAACTTTTTGGGTTTTTTGATGAGTTGTATCTGAATTTCTCCAATCACATTGGTATTCTTATTTGAAAGTCTCTAATGAGATCTTGTAATTTTTAACTCACACGTACCTAAAAGTAGTATCTGGAAGCTAAAGGAAACGTGTACTGTTTCTGTAAAGACAGGCCCTTGTTTAGAACGGTCTCTACAAGGCCAGGGTCTCTAACAAGATAACTTATCCCTGTCCACTCCAATTTTTTTTCCAGCTGCATACTCCTCAGCTCTTACTTATTTTGGGCAGGAAAGAGGTTGGTGGATTAGTTGGATTTATCCTACATATTTTTTATGGTCACAATTTCACCAATAAGACCATCTGAGAAAGAGAGCTGGAAATTCTCAAGTTCGGTTTTTGGCTGCGTCCCCTGAGGGACCTAAGTCCCTGTCGCTGGCAGAGTACAGGGACGTCATGAGATCACCACAGGACAAACCCTCCTGCCAGGGTCGCAGGTCGTGTGCCGGTGTCTCAGTCTTCTTCATCCCCAGCCTCAGAGTCCCCAGAACTAAGGTCACGCCGTATGGGAAGAGTCTCTTCACGCCCACTTCCATCACTAAATTCTCCTCAGCCGCGAGGTCCTCAAAAATCCCGTTACAGCATCACCGTCACTTACAAGCCTTCTCTTGGCCGTTTCCTACAAGCACAACTGCGAAAATAATGCTCGCTCCCCTGTTCACCTCCTCACATCAAAACGCGTGGCCTGCGGGGAGAGGACCGAGTCCAGCCTGTGCAGTCCACGGGGAGAGGACGGAGTCCAGTCGGCGCCATCCCCAGGGAGAGGACCGAGTCCAGTCGGCGCCATCCACAGGGAGAGGACCGAGTCCAGCCTGTGCCGTACACGGGGAGAGGACCGAGTCCAGCCTGTGCCATCCATGGGGAGAGGACCAAGTCCAGCCTGTGCCATCCACGGGGAGAGGACCAAGTCCAGCGTGCGGGGTCCTTGGGGAGAGGACTGAGTCCAGCCTATGCCATCCACGGGGAGAGGACTGAGTCCAGCATGTGGGGTCTGTGGGGACAGGACCGAGTCCAGCGTGCGGGGTTTGCGGGGAGAGGACCGAGTCCAGCATGCGGGGTCCGCAAGGAGAGGACCGAGTCCAGCCTGTGCCGTCCGCGGGGAAGGGGACCGAGTCCAGCCTGCGCTGTCCGCGGGGAGAGGACCGAGTCCAGCCTGCGCCGTCTGCGGCTGAGTCCCCACCACGCGGGGTACCTGCAGAGCGTCGGGGTCCCCTGCTGTGGAAGTGGAAGGAAGGTCACTCGGTGGGATGAGGTCCAGGGTGAAGTCGGAGGGCTTGGGAGGTTGAGGGAGACGCGGGGCTGAAGAGGCAGCTCTGACTTCTCAACCGCCTTCCTCATGCTCAAGGCCGCATTGCCCCAGTCAACATTGTTTTAACACAGTGACTGGTAAAAAAGACTTATTTTCTGTAATTACCTGGTTAGCTTCATTCAACTTTACTAATTTTTTCACTGTTGAATGAACGGACGTAGAGTTACTGATCTTGCTTGGGATCTATATGTAACTTCATCAGCGACCAGAGAAGGCGGTGGGGACCGGCGCGGGGTCCTGGTGAGAGACTTAATCAGAGCTGGGACCAGAGAGACCCAGGCCTGAAGAGCCAGCAAAGGACATCAGCGCCGTCACTTTCCCCTTTCCCAGTGATTTTCTAATTCCCCCAGCAAGACCTCCTGAATAAGCACTTCAGATATACGGGTGTCACCTGGAGCCTTGTATGGTTCAAATCTATGTTTGACAATGTCTGATTTCTCTTGGTCCACTCACATTTTTATCTTTTAACTTTCATGTCTTCTAATGGTTTTCATTTTTTGTACACAGGGAAAAGGAAACAGGATGGTTATTCCATTAGTACATAAAAGAAGCAAGACCAAAACCAGGTTAGACACATATTAAGCAAAGGCCAAGTGGAACTATTTATGAGGTTATTAAAAATAGTAAATAAAAAATGAAAACTTCGACTGCAGGAATAAGCCACTTTTCTGAGAGATTAATATTTCAAATGTGAGGTTGGCTGCAGAGGTAGAATCTTGAGTACAAAGCTATGTGTCCAGCAAACACCAATTGCTAACTTATTGGAAATATGTTGAGTATGCATTAGACATAAAGGCAGCAGTGTGGTTCCTGGGAATATGAAGTATTTTAACTTGGAAACCTGTTTAACAATGACACAAATTATTTTCTTGACTCTTATTATAGCCAAAAGATGCTTGTCTGCTTTTATTATAAGCAAATAAGCTATAGAATATAGCTTATTTGCAGCTTTGATTTTTGGCTATTTAACAACGTGACTACATTAGAGTAAATTATGATGGGTCAAATGAATGACAATAATTAGAGGATAATTAGACTTTTGAAAAAAACGATACTTTAGATTCAAGCATATTCTTCCTTTAAGCTTTTCTTTCTTTTTACTATTTATTAAAATTTGCCTCTTCACTGACATTCATGATTAGCGGAAAGCAATTCCAGAAGAGGTCAGGGAGGTTAATTTCTGGTCATTCATCTCACTGGGGTCTCTGTGGCAGAAATTCTAAGTTGAGGGTAAATTGTCTCCAAAATACAAACGTTCTATTTCACCATTTTAGCTAGTTCTAGAAAAGGGGTTGTGCATAAAAAGAAGAAACCAGAATATGTGATATTTGTGAGTGGGCGGATAAATAGCTATAGTTAGTTGTAAATTCAGAAGTCATGGCCATCTAGTGGAAAAGCTAATCATTAATAGCTGTTATGTTCTATCTTTGACTTTGAAAGCCTTGACTACCTGATAAGAAAATTAGATGTGGAAGCTTATAATGGCCAATAACACACAGCCTCTGTAATAAGCTTTATTTATACTTTATTTTCTATGTTTACTAAAGATAATAGAATCATAAGAATGACAAATAATCAGTACACATTAATAACAATTCCCTGTTTGTGTCTGATGCCTATTGGTATTTAGAGCTAGCTAGCATTATACAAACACATCTCCTTCTTCCCCCACCGCACCCCCTTCCCCCCCCCACCAACTCATTCTCACTCCAAAAAAGAAAATTTCTTTAGCAGGAATGCAAAGACAAGTTTATGGCTAATGAAGGATAAGGTTATAGACTGGAGGGATGTTATTATAGCAAGCTAGCCAGAAAGTACAGTTTTATACATGGTTATATATCACATTCTATCCCTTCCCTGAGCAATTAATAGACTTTGTTTTGTCTCTTTATCATGTTGATATATAGTCATTATGATATCTTTTTAAGTAGAAGTCTATAGCCCTCTGTAATTGTACATAAAGCATTTCTGTGAAATTCACCCGTGTATAACTAGAACATGGTTTTTTTGGACTTTAACTGTCTTCTCATTTATGGAGACCAACAGATTTCCAGTAACCTACATGACATGTAACCCACTGAGTATATAAAGAAAAGCATTTCTTCAGCATCAAGATACATCAGATTTTATTTTATTTCTAATTTAAGACATGGAAATTCAGCCCGATCCCTTAGCTTTCTATGTAGGTCATTATGAAAATTTTGAAATACACAAAAAACAACAAACATAAAATCTGTATGCACAGAAACAAATTAACCCCTCCCAGAAACAATGGATAAATCCAGCAAGTTGAAATTTGCATAGGTGAATCAGAACAGATGCTGTTGACTGTGTTTCCTGGAAGTGAAATAATAGACCATAACACAGTCTGTCTCAAAACTTTTGCAGAGACCCACATAGTTTCTTAAAAAATGTCTCAATGGTTTTAACTCTCATTTTGATCAACAAACTCTCTTTCTTATCTTTTCTCCATATTTAGAGTCTCCAGGTCATAAAGACATTGTGTAAAAACGTCTGAGTCCTAAACTGTCTGTAAGTAGAAAGGTTCCAGAGACAAGGATGGCAACACTCTCACCTAGTCAGAGCCTGTGCAATAGACAGTAAGTGCCAAATTAACATCGACGAGAGACAACAAAAAGGATGTCCTCAATTCCTTTTAGTTTAAATTCCTTTCAGCAAACTATAAAATTGTAAAATTAAAAAAAAGGAAATTGCAATTAAAATTCTGTGAACAGCTGACTAATATAAATATTTTATGCAATATGACTCCCAAAGATCCTTTTTCAGTATATCAGTTGGGTTGGATGGCTGTTTACTTGTAGTTTGTTTTCATTGAGTCCCAACTGAAAAACTGGAATGCATAGTTTTGTGAAGAAGAGACCCATGTAAAATTTGAGATATGTTTCAATGCTATAAAATAAAGATGCAAAACATGTTTTGTTAGTTTTAAGATATGATGTACTTGCTCAGTGTCACACTTGAAAATTTTTTCTTTATGGAAAAGTGTATTAATTATTTTTAAGTTATAGTTCTGACCATAAAGAGTCTTATTTATATAGACATAGTCAAAAAGGATATATTTCTGCATTTTTATGTATAGTCCTCTGTATACTCAGCTTTATATGTAATAACTCTATGTGGGCATGTGGCTCCATTATATTCAGAATTTATTCTTTTTCTAATGAGAACCCTTTGACAACTGTAAAGAACTTTAAAATCACATCTTTATAATCATGTTAAGTGTTAAGGGTTAGAGATTACAATGTACATTACTGAGATAAGCTGTTAGCTTTTACCAAAACAATATTTCTCTAAAAATACTAAGTACAGCTTAAGTTAATTTCAATACTGTGTTAATGTGTAGTAAATGCTACAAGTAAACTTTTGGGGTAATTTCTACCTATTTTACCTTCTACCTCATTAGTCTTTTAATTTTTAAATATTGTTCCTATTTGTCCTTCCTTGAAGTTTTTGTTTCCTCTCTAAATTTGTTCATTTTGAAATAGTACAGTTTTCACTGCAGTGGGAATGAAATTCCTTCATTTTTTTTTCAAGTTATTTAATTAGGAGAGAAGAAACAAGAATTCAAAGGAAGTGTATCTGATTGTCCTGGGCTTCACTCACGCTGCTGGCTAGCCTAGGAATAAACCCGGTCAGTAATTGTACCACTGTTACAACAGCCCACAGCAATTGATCTCCACCATTGAGCTCGGCCTCTACTGCTGCCCATGCCTCCTGGATTTGAGAAGACACAGAATTTTCAATAGAAAACTGTAACTTGAAAAAAAAAAAATCACCAACAAAAGATTCACAATCTGAAATGACTTAATAATTAAAGAATTATTAATGTTTGTATTAGCAATTGACATTTTTGATTAAAGATATGTTTTAACATAATGTTGTGATTTAAATTCTTACACATTTTGTATGCAAATATTGAATACTATTACCTACTAATTTAAGTCAGACTATTCTACACCTGTATAATGATCCACTAATTTAGATTAGAATATTTTATAGTTCTCACCTATTATGTTCTTTTCTCTTTTATGAGATTAGTTTTGTTTGCCTAGTCTTAAAACATCATGATTGTAAGATAAAAAACTATGTAGCTCTTCAATTCAAAAAAGTAATTTCTAGTTACATATTGTTTATTGATTGGCTTGTTGGACTGTGCTCACATAGTGGGTATAAAAAAGTAATATAGGATGTGAGAAATTAATTATGAAGAGGATGAGTCTTACAAAAAGAAACACTTATTTTAATATTAATTTTAATTATGGATTTGTAATTTTCTTGAACAAGGAACTGAGACAGTGAAGTGACATCCAAAAACATTTTTTAGAACTGTACAGCAAAACCCTGCATCCTTGGTATCCCATACACCCAAATGACTTAAAGATTATATAAGGCACACTCAGCTTTAATGTTAATGATACTGTTCCAACGAAGTACCCAGGAATGAATATGGCTGTTTCTACCGCACATCACATATGTGTAAAGTAAACATGAATACAGGAATGAAGTTGTTAAGGACATTTTCTCCAGATTAATTCCATTCTAAAGTGCTTTGTTCAACTGCTGGGAAACTTACTTTGTGTTGGCATCACTTCTGGGGTCTTTCATCCCTCCTGAGTGACATGCTACCTCTTGGAAGAAGGTGAAGATTTTTTTTTAAATATTATTTTAAAGAAGTGTTAATATTATTTTAAAGAAGTATTAAAAACATAGGCATTGTCCAGACCTAGTATTACCTTTCAAAACATTATATTTCATTAAAGAATGGATACCTAGTTTTGTCTATTTATGGTACCTAATAATTCATAAAAATCTACAGCTCACTTAGCAGACATAATGCTAGGCAATTTCGAATTAAAACTCCTGCAGCACCCCGGTAGAATAAGCCACGGCAGAAGCGGGAAGGCTGGAATTCTGCAGCAGCCTTCCCCAGCTTCGGGTAACTGAGTCACTGACAAAGGGCCAACGGCCCAGCTGGGTTGCTCCGTGGAGGAGTACGCTGACCTGGACCACTACCATATAGGCAACCTCTTAAACTTATAGCTGAGCTTGTTCACTTCATCTTCTCTCAGCAAAAATTCTGTAGAGACAAAAGGCAGTGTCAGTGTGACTCAAGGCAGTGTCAGTGTGACTCTTCTGTGATGGCTGTTCTCTGATGAAAATCAGCAGCAGTGCAGATGAAGGAGTGAGGTGGTGTTATCTCCTTACCGTGGAATGTTCGAGTGGACGCGCTGGCACAGCTGAACGGACCAGCTTCCGAGTGGAGGCTCCTTCCCTCTGGATGTGAGTCCCTCTGCAGCTCATCTCCTGCCCTCACCTGTGAGCACGTCAGCTGCCATGCTGAGTCCTTGACGGAGCCTTGCACAACACGGGTGGGTGATGCTCCTTCTCTCTGGGAATGAATCTGAGGCTACAAGAAGCAGGAAAATGTTATGAAATAAATTATGTCAAAGGTTTTTATATTAAGAATATGAATTTCTCATTAAACATACGATTATTGAGGGTGTGGGAAACATTTGTACAACTGAACTTGTTAGGTAGGGTTCTAACTTTCCATTGTAAATTTCAAGCCTTCATCTACCTCTACCTCCTAGTCAAAACATACTTATATCCTCCCTGGAATTCCCAACTATTATAATGATTTATATATAAAGTAATTACATATAATAATTATTTAAAGTTATTAAAACACTTTAATAGCCCTCAGTAATGATCAATGGATCAGCAATAAAATGCACGTTAAGACACTGTAATCCCAGGTTTATTTACACTGAAATGACATTTTACAAGTCATTTTCACTCTCTTTTTCTTCTACTTTGTCTTCTTTCCTACAGCAGGTGATTTATACTTTGGTTATCTGATCAGGCCTGACTTTTTGTTGAAAGAGTGAAGGTTAATGGCATTTCCTCCCTGTCCTTCTGTGTCCTTTTTTTTTTTTTTTTTTTTTTTTATCAATTTTTATCTATCAATGGATGACACACTGACTTTTTGCCTAATAACACATTAAGTATAAAATCGCCATTTAGTCAATAAGGGCACATGCTGTCTTGTTTTGGGGAAATGTAAGGCAAAATTCATAGACTAAATAAATAATAATTGTAAATGCTTATGGAAAACAGCTAAACAGCTGCCCAAAGATGTAGGGGAACATATAAAGCAGGTAAGCCTTAGAAGTCTTGTTGGCCAGGAGACGTAGAAGAGGTCTCAGAAAAAAAAAAAAAAAAATGGATTTGATGTAAAGAGCTGTAGTTTTTTAGTCAGTATGAAAAGCATTATTTTTTAGTAGTCAAAGACAAAAACATTTTGCCAAAGGGGTCAGGACAAACACATTGTATATTAAAAGAACGGGAAGAAGTGAAATGGGAAGAAGTAAGTGGGTAATTCACTGTGTGGTCAGTGTGAGTCCAGACGTGGGTCTGGGCACACCCAGGGATCACTCTTCTCATCCCTCATCTGTCTCAATATCTACTTTCATTCAAGGGATCTGAGCCAAGTAAAATCTGGTAATGACCAACCATATGCTGTGTTTTCTGCTCTTCAATTTAATTTTCAATCAAATGTTAAGCATATCCAGGGTGTCCATAAAGTTCGTGTGGAATTTTAAATCACACGCTATTTTAAATTGCACACAAACTTTATGGACACACTGTTAAGTAGAAATTTAGAGCTGGTAATAAAAAGTACCTCATAGATCCTTATTTTATATTTTATGAATAAGAGAATGAGAACACAGACAGCTGAGTGGCCCAAAGCCCCCCAACTGCATCTTTAATATTTAACACTTTGGGAGAGTTATATGCTGTAGTACTGGCTGTAACCTACATTCTCTTGTGGAATATAGACTTACCTCTGTGAAATGTTGTCTATCCTTTATGAGAAAACATTTTGGTTTTGAGGTGTCTGTAGATTAATAACCCAGGGCTGGATCATGGCAAAACAGAGTCTAGAATTGCCCCAAATCTTTTTTACTACATTATGTTTTTCGCCACCCTCGAGACTTGAAAAACTGCAGGGAGAGAGCAGGACGCTGGGAGGGTCAGATTTACTACGGTTACTAACACAAGGTGAGAGTAACTGAAATACTTTTTTTGACATAGCAATCGTCTAGCATTATTCTCTGGGCTGTAGAATGGAAGTCTAGATCACATAGCTAGCTTGTTTAACAGAAAATATCTTCAGCAGAAGTAGGAAGAGTAGAATATAACAAATAAAAATAATATTATCCAATTATATTACCCCAAACCCTGAGGAAGCCTTCTGTGCACCCGTCTCCCTAAATGCCAAGAGTCTGTGGAGAACACAAGGGAAGATGAAATCCTGGACGGCTCTCAATTACCCAGAGGGGACCAGACATGCTTAACAGTAATTGCAGTAAAAGAAAGCCTTGAACAGGGGAGTGAGTCAGTGGGAGGGGGTTAGTTATAAAATTCTTCTTCTAGACACTTGGCCAGTTTCCAGAAGGAGGAATCTAGATTTTTTTCCGAGAGTCAGGTGAAACTTTTCTTAGAACCTCCCAGGGGTAAAGAGAGAAAACCATATTGGAATCCCTTTGATTTCTTTGTTCTTTTAAAGTAGACATAGAAAATCCTAGGCGACTAATTTAAAACCTAGACTATATGTTCAGGGTATTTTGACGCTTGTAGAGTCAAATGTGACTAAATTTTTTTTTTTTTTTTTTTTTGAGACGGACTCTCACTATGTCGCCCTGAGTAGAGTGCTGTGGCATCACAGCTCACAGCAACCTCAAACTCTTGGGCTCAAGCAATTCTCTTGCCTCAGCCTCCCAAGTAGCTGGGACTACAGATGCACACCACAATGCCTGGCTAGTTTTTCTATGTTTATTAGAGACAGGGTCCTTCTCTTGCTCAGGCTATTCTCAAACTTCTCAGCTCAGGTGTTCTACCCACCTTGGCCTCCCAGAGTGCTACGTTGACTAAAATTTTTAAAGTAAAATTCATAATAAATTAGCTTAACTCTAACACCAACTTTAAGGATGAACTCTAAATAGTAAGGAAGATTCCACGTGTTAAGTAAACTTCACTTTTCTCCTCTCCATTGTTTTTTATGATTCCTCTAAATAAATCACTCTCAGTGAAAATGTCACCTGTTATTACAGATACAGTTCGTGACCGAAAAGATTCTTACGATTTGAAAACAAAAGAAGGAAAAAGAAAACATTATTTTAAGCATACTTAGTTTTGCTCACCAATTTCTCTGAAAACCAATTCATAAGTCTGGATGAACTTACAAGAAACTGTTGATTAAAAGGCACATACCTGTCATTTAAGAGGAAAAAAAATACTCGGAGACGGGGGACTGCAACATGCTGAGTCCTGTATTGAGTTCCTGACTCCATTTCTGGCTGTATATCTGGTAGTTCTTAAGGGTGGAAAGGAGTAGTGAGGAAAAAAGAAAAGAATCTTAGGTCTCAGTGAAATTGTGATGCTCCTTTTAATATATTGACCAATTACGGATAGTACCTGAAGCTAATATGTATATGATACCCCAGAAACATTAGCATGTTGAAAACATTGACAAGAAACTAGAGGTATAGTCTATGTTCCTGTCTCTCTTGTATGTTTGTTTAGGAAATAAATTATTTAACTCCATCAGGCCGATTTTTCTTCCTTCCAGCTATTTGGCAACAGAAGGATTCAAAGAAATGTAACTAGTTGTTTTAAGCACTTTATAGCAGATACTTAAAATCTAAAAAAAGTCTTTCAATTACTGTATTAAAAAGTTGAGAGCTTTGTAAAAAAGGGAAAGAGCTTTTTCTTAAAAGGAAATAATGACTGAATACATTTCTCATCAAAGTGAAGGATTAATAGCAGTGAATGAAAGTCTTCTACCAACTTTTACACAATGTGCAGGGAAAATTCATTTCCTCCTTTTTGCTCTGTCTGACGTTTTGGCTTCTTACCCTTTACATTTAGATTTGTCAGATTGGGAAAAGCACAATAGATCGTTTTAAATGTGAACTAATATTTGTGGAAAACTGTATGCTCTTTTATCATTCCACAATTAGAGTAGTCCATAGTCATTTATTTTACTAAGTGATGGATACAGTTAATTATGTCTGGTTTGTATTTGTTGTTTGTTATGTGATTGGTAGTATTTCAATCTTTAGTATTGTTGAAATGTTTAAACATGACCTAAGAAATTTAGAGAAGCTTATTGGGCATTTCAAGTACCCTTAGATGGTCTCTCTGATTTACTAGCTTCAGATAACTGATTTAATGAAAAGCAGAAACTTCAATGTAGACAGTGAGCTGGAAAGAGTCTGAAGAAGCAGTGGTTTCTCACAACACCTGGTTTTATATCTATGCGTTTGAAGAATGATCGCATTATTCGAGCTGTACATAAAATTCCTATGAAAGTGAAAATAATGATTCATCTTTTAAATGTGAAATTAAAAGCTTTCTTGCAGCGGGACAATACTTCTTGTTCTGGTTAAAGGTGTACCAATTTAAAGAAACTAATCTTTTTTAAAGACTGCTGTGGTGTTTCCAAAGATTCTATTGTTTAATCTGCCAAGAAATTCTGTTTCTACATCAGAAGTTTTAAAACTCTTAACAGGACCATATTATTTCCTCAATAATAGCAAGGGAATTATCTTTAATGCAGTAAATTCACAAGAAACTCCCGTGATAAAAAGATGCCTCTCAGTCCTATTATTTAATTGATCTTTTTGGAACAGTTCATTTGTACTCCAGAAAAAAAAAAATAATAAAATAGGTTATTAAGTTCTTCCAAATGTATGAAAACAATGGTGACTAATACCCAGAAATCTTTTTATAAAAGGCTTTTGAATCTGAACTATCTAAATTCTAATCTATAGTAGGTGGTTCTAGGCTTACTATTATTATTATTTAAGCCTTAAACTTCCTTGGTAGAATTGAAATAAATTTGATTTAAATTCCTTTTATTCACTTAAGATTGCATTAAATGGATTTTACTTGGACAATATAAAATATGTTAAATTTCAAAGCATTATACTTTACCCTTCTTTTCCTGTCTAATCATTTTGAGAAAGCCGCGCTGTGTGGTAGAAAAAACACCAACTGAGCTGTCAGGAGACACAGGTTCTAGCTTTTTGACCTTGAATTAAACTTCAATTAACTTCGTTGTGCCTCAGGGTCCATATCTGTTACAGGAAGGAGTTCTCAGAGACTGCAAATAAGAGGGCATAGCTAGATTCCACCCCAAGATATGTTTAGCACTTTACCCACATGGTATTAAAAAAATAAATAAATAAAGGGAAGTGGCTGTATCAACTCCCACTCCCATCAGCAGTGCATGTGAGTCTCAGTTGCTTCATCCTCAGCCACTCAGATATCATCAACCTTTATAATTTTAGATTTTTTTCTGTGGCCATATTTCATTGTGATTTAATTTTCATTTCCCTAATGAATAATAAAGTAAGTGCCTTTTCAGATATTTCTCAGCCATTTGGGTAGCCCATTGTGTGAGATGCCTGTTTGATTCCCCCCCACCCCATCCCCTTTGGCTTTTTTTTTTAAGTTAGATTGTCTGGTTTTTCTTCTTGATGTGTTAATATGTTCTTTAGATTTTCTAGATTTGAGTCTTTTGTTGGATAAGTGAATTCAAAGCATGCTCTCCCACTGTGTCCTGCCTTGGCATTCTCTTAAAAGTGACCTTAGATAAACTGAAAGTTTCAAGTTTAGTAAAGCTCGATTTTTCAATCTTTTTCCTTATCTTCAGTATTCATTTAAATTTTTGTTTAAGGAATACTTTTCTTCTTTAGGATTGTAAAAATATGTTCCTTTGTTCTCTTTTGTAAACTTTATCTGTGAGCTATCTGTATTATTTAGTAGATACTTCTCGGCACATACGCTATGACTTAGTAATTCAGTGCTCCATGTAAAAGGTACAACAATGTTTACAGCAGCATTGTTTGTAATGGCCGCAAATTGGAAGAAACTATTCATCAACTTTGCAATGAATTGTGACATATTCATAGCAAGGAGAAAGAATGAATGTGGGTGAATTTCACAGGTATAAGGTGAAGTGAAAGAAGCCACAAGCAGAAAAGTAAATGCTGTGTGATTTTTACATATATGTAGCTATAAAATTCAAAATACAGCAGGCTAGGCCAAACAGAAGAAAAAATTTCAGAGCTTAAAGACAAGAATTTCAAAATTACCCAGCCAGTAAAAAATGAAGGGGAAAAAAATAAAACCAAATAAGAATAAACAATTATTCCAGGGAACATGGGATTATGCAAAATGAATAAATATAAGAAATGTGCGCATCTCTCAGATAGAAGAAAAATCAATAAGCATGGAAAATTTATTTGAGAGAATAATATAGGAAAAGCTCCCTAGTACCACTAGCGGTTTAGATATACAGGTAGGAGATGGTCATCAAACACCTGGAAGACTTATAACACAGAGAACATTGTTGAGCCATAATTGTCAAACTGACCAAAGTCAAAGTGAAGGAGAAAATCCCACAAGCTGCGAAACAAAACCAAGTCACTTACAAAGAAAATTCACCAGACTAACAGCAGATCCCTCAGCAGAAATCTTCCAAACCTAAATGGACTGGGGTCCGATTTTTAGACTTCTTAAAGCCAAGAATTTTGTAGACTTCTTCCAGCAAAGAATTTTGTGTCCTACAAAACTAAATTTTAAAAAAGAAGGAGAAATAAAGTCTTTCCCAGATAAGCAAACCCTAAAGGAATCTATCACCACTTGACCTGCCCGATTGGAAATGCTTAAAGTGCTCTTTGCATAGAAAAGAACAATTGATCCTCACCAATGTAAAGACACCCAAAAATTAAAACTAAAAAATTTTATAATACAGCAGCATAAGTGGGAAAACAAAGCAACATGATGAAATGAATAGAATTTCAATAGTAACATTAAATGCAAATGAATGCTTCATTTAAAAGATATAGGCTGGCTGGTGTCCTTGTGAACACTGTAAACCTCTATGCATATAACCCAAGTCCTGCTGTCTCCAAGAAACCCATCTGACTCACAATAATAATTATAAACTCAAGTGAAAGGATGGAAATAAATATTCATAAAATAGACTTTAAATGGTTTAAAAAAAGATAAAAACGGTCATTATATAATGATAAAAGGAATAATTCAGAAAGAACACTCAATGTTCATAAATATATATGCACCTGATATAGGAGTTTCCAGATTCATAAAACAAATGGTACTACATCTAAGCAAAGAAATAAAGAACAACATCATAATTTCCAGGGACTTCAACACTCCACAGACAGAACTGGACAGACCATCAAGGAAGAAAATCAATAAAGAAACACTGAGCTTCCATGGGAGTTTAAAACATGTGAATCTAACCAACATCTACAGAACATTCTACCCTAAAACTGCAGAATATACATTCTTCTCATCAGCACATAAGACATTTTCCAAGTCATATTTTAACTTACAAAACAAATTACATAAAAGTCAAAATAAATGGAACTATTCCATGTGTCTTCTAAGATAACAGTGGAATAAAGCTAGAAGTCAATTCCAAGAAAAGGTCTCAAATATGCACAAATGAATGGATACCAGACAACTTGCTGCTAAATGGTCCTTGGGTCAATGATGAAATTAAGAGGGAAATCAAAAGATTTTCAAACTGAATAAAAATCTTGACAGAAGTATCCAGAATCTATAGAATACCACACTAGCAGTGTTAAGAAGGAAGTTCATAGCCTTAAATACTGACATCAAAAAGACAGAAAGATGACAAGTTACCAACTTAATGTCACACCTCAGGAACTAGAAAGAGAAGAACAAACCAAACCCAAAGCTAGCAGAAGAAAAGAAATAACAAAGCTCAGAGCAGAACTAAACGAAACAAGCCAAAAGAGCAATCCGAAGGATTTGGAAAGAACCAACGTTTTGTTTTGTCTCTATCTCGATTAACCAGAAATAGAAGAGAAAGGATCCAAATAGGCTCAATTTGAAATGGGAAAGGAGATATTATACACCTGATGCCACAGAGATACGAGGTATCATGCGTGAATACTATGAAAACCTCAGCTAGAAAACACACAGGAAATGAGTACACTTTTGGAATTACTTGATCTTTCAAACATGAATCAGGAAGAAATAGAAACCCAGAACAGACTAATAATGAATAGCAAGTTTGAAAGCAATGCTCCAAAGTGTGTGTGTGTGTGTGTGTGTGTGTGTGTGTGTGGCAGATCAGACAGATTCACAGCCAAATTCTACCAGACCTACACAGAAAAACAGACACCCATTCCACTGAAACTGTTCCATAACTTCATGAAGGAAGGAATCCTCCTTTTCTACTTCCATGAAGCCAATGTCACCCTGCTACCAAAGCCAGAAAAAGACTCAGTAAGAAAAGAAAAATACAGACCAATATCTCTTAAATTCAGTCATTTTCTAACTTGTTTACCTTACTTTCATAATTATGTTGAAAGCTTCTGAATACAGACGGTATGTTTATAACTTTTTCATTTCCTCCCTCAAATGTATTTTAAAAAAATGGAATTTGAAGTATGGAGGAATAGGTACTGTATCAATTGGAGTTTCATTTGTATGGGGAAAAATAAATTTTGAGGAGTCAGTTTTATATGAATACAATTATGCCCTTTATTCAGATTGATGAATGTATGGAATGTATGGAATGACTTAGGGGTTATCCAAATTAACTTTTAAAATTCTTCCATAACACCCACTTAACTCTTCATTCATTCCCATCTGCCTTCCAGCCCCATCAGTACACTAATGTGGACTGTTAGTCTCGAGATCCACAGCAATCCACAGCCTCGCCCCTCAGTGGTTTGCACCACATTTGGCTACTTCTCCTTATGGAACACTGTTAACTCTATTTCCACTGTAAAGTACTCTTGATTTTTCTCCCATTTTATCAACTGCTCCATCTCAGTCTCCTTTGCTTGTTCTTCTTCCTCTATCTTAACTCTTAATGGTGTAAGTCATTCAATCATTGATAGTCCTATTTAAAAATATCTATTGGCTCGGTGCCCACAGTACACTGGTTAGAGTGCCAGCCACATACACTGAGGCTAGCGCGTTCAAACCCGGCCTGGGCCAGCTGAACCTCAATGACAACTGCAACAAAAAAAAGCCCGGTGTTGTGGTGGGCACCTGTATTCCCAGCTACTTGGGAGGCTGAGGCAAGAGAATCTCTTAAACCTAAGAGTTTGAGGTTGCTATGAGCTGTGACGCCACAGAACTCTACCAAGGGTGACATAGTAAAACTCTGTCTTAAAAAAAAAAACAAAAAAACTCTATTTTTTGTCTACAGTGTACCTGTCATATAGGCCCTAGAGATATATAAATGAAAAACATTTTTAATATTCTGCCCTCATGGAATTTTTAAAACAATTTTTTAGAGAATTTTAAAGTTCACAAAAAATTGAGTGAGGTACAGAGATTGCCCCTACTCTTTGCCCAAACATACACATGACCAGCCTCATTATCCATATCTCCCATCAGAAGTATGCATTGGTCGAACCTTCATTGAGGCATCATGGTCATCCAAAATCTGTAGTTTACATTCAGTTTTACTGCTTACTGTTATATATTCTGTGACTTTGGATAAATGTATAATGCCATGTATTCACCTGGATAGTATCAGGCACAGTGTTTTCACTGCCCTAAAAATATTCTGTGCTATTCATTCCTCCCTGCCCCCTAACTCCAGTTACACTGATCTTTTCACTACCTCCATGGTTCTGGCTTTCCCCAAATGCTGTAGAGCTGGAATTGTACAGGATGTGGGCTTTTCACATTGACACCTTTTACTTAGTGATATACAGTGAAGGTTTCTCATGTCTTTTCACCATTTGACAGCTCATTTCTCTTTAACATTGAATTATACGTCCTGTAACTTATTTATCCATTCATCTTCTAAAGAACATCTGGCCGATTTTGAATTTTGGCAATTATGAATTAGGATACTATAAATATTTTGTATGCAGGTTTTTGTGTGGACATAAGTTTTCATCTCTTTTGCGTAGATGCCCCTATGGAATTTTGACGGAGGAAGAGGAGAATTGAATAATAAAACACAATGAGTCAGGTTTTGATAAGGATAAGGAGGAATGAGAGGACTGGGACTGGTAATTATGAGATTTGTGAGGGATAGCGCAAAATAAAAACCACAGGGCCCCTTGTTTAAATATTTTTTTAAGAATTTTTTTTTTTTTGAGACAGAGTCTTTAGAATTTTTTTATTTATTTTATTTTTTTTGAGACAGAGTCTCACTTTGTCATCCTATGGTGTCACAGTTCACAGCAACCTCAAACTCTTGAGCTCAATTCTCTTGCCTCAGTCTTCCAACTAGCTGGGACTCCCTGTGCCCGCTACATCCCGGAGCTATTTTTGTTGCTGTTGTTGTTGCAGTTGTTGTTGTTTTCAGCTGGCCAGCTGGGTTCAAACCTGCAGCCTTGGTGTATGTGGCTGGAGCCCTACTCACTGAGCAATGGGTACCACCCAATAATTCTTGATATTCTTTTCCAATTTGTTCCTCCTCAATCTTTTCCTCATCAGAAACTGGCATAGCATTCACATATTTGTCTAATCCAGAAACCTTCTCCTTCTTCTTCCATAATCTCAGCCCCTCATCTCAACCATCAGCAGACAGCCCCAAGTAGGGATCTTACTGCCCTTTCACTCACTCAAGCCTGGACTGCAGTAACCTCCACACTATTCCCTCCCCTTTCACTCCTGTTGTATATAGTAATTCAAGTGTTCATTTTAAGGTGTAAATAAGATTATATTGCATATCTCTTCTCTTCTTAAAATCCTGCAGTACTTTTCCTTTGTGCTTTGAATATAGTTATGACTGGGCGGTGCCTGTGGCTCAAAGGAGTGGGGCGCCAGCCCCATATACCGGAGGTGGTGGGTTCAAACCCAGCCCCAGCCAAAAACTGCAAAAAAAAAAAAAAAAGTTTAAAGAAAGTTAAATATAGTTATGACTGCTTGCCATGCTCTGCAAGCTGCTGCAGGATCCCGTCCCATCCTGCTCCTGGTCTCAGGCTCAGCCTCGTGCCTTTCCCCATTAGCTTATCATCTACTATTCACAGTGTTCATCTCACAACTTCTGTACAAATATTAACTCTATTCCAATATTAGTAATAATTCATAGCAGGTCAAATATGAGAGAAAAGATTTTTCACAAATATTTTTCCATGTACTTAATAATTTAAACTATTGAATGGTATAAAGATATCTCCTTTGTCCATCATGGTGTTGTGGTTGGATTACAGTGAGAACGACATGGTAGATACGCAACAAATACACAGTGGTTGGGCAAATCCATGAACAGCAGGTGCTGGCTAATTTGAACTCTAGTGATTTCTGAGGCCATAAGCACTCTTTTAAGTGGAAGTAGTATATTTATTTCACATCTAAGACTTGAACTAGTTCATGCTCTATTTTTCAGTTACAGAGTACTATAGAAACAGGCTATATAATATCCTTCTTAACTTCATGAATATCTGGCAATCTTTCTAAAATATAAAATGTTTACCATAGCTATAGTCTTTACTTCAGACACACTGAACTGCAGGATAGCTTAAATAGCAGCAGATTTATTTACAAATAATGTATTTTATAATAATTATGCATTATTTTCAGTCCAGTAATTTGGGGACATAAGAATAACTCTGAGGTGAAATTTAATTTCACGGATGTAGCAGCAAAGTTTGATTAAGAACTAGGGAAAATATTGTCACAAACATCTGCACACTGGCCACCTCATATGTATTATATTTAGGGCAAACCATTTTTGCTTTATAAAATTCCTTTCCTTTCCATTTGGGCTTTTCACTCTAGAATATTGAAGGAGAAATTTTTGAAGTTGGGATGACTTTGACCTCAGTTTTTCTCACAGCGTGAAAAGGAGCTGCCTTCTGGTCTTCAGGTTTTATCTTAGTCTCTACTAATATGTGTTGCTGGTATGAACACACGCTTGGACAATGCCACACGCTTGTTTCCACATCCTTTATCGCCTTACTAGACAGTGACTGTAGTGTGTGTTCTTTCCAGGCAACCACAAGTCTTGAAAGGAACCATACTGAATACCTGAATATGCCCTGTCTCTACCTCTCAGAAACTCTGAAAGTCCCATTAGCCAAACTGGGGCAATTTGGTGGAAATGATTCCACTTGTGGGACAGGGCTGAAGTTTCCAGGAAAGTTTTATCTGTGACTTTCAGGAAACTTTTATCAAACATATATTATCAAAAGAATGTGGGAATTGCAGTGATTAAAGACAGCTTCTGCCCTCAAAGAATTCACAGTCTAATGGGGAATGTGATGAGCCAATAGACGTGCAGAAGGGAAAACACAAACAACGGGAATGTTATTTAGTACGTGGGGCAGAAGATGGAGGAGCATCTAACCCATCCAGGGCGGGGACCGCAACTTCAGTTCAAGAAAGTCTCAAATGAGATGATACTAAGGGACCAAGTATGAAGAAAGAGAAAAAGACATGTGTAGTTCATTTGAAGCAGTGTAAACCAACCTAGGGTAAGAGAATGTGGCCTGTTTAGGAAATAACATTTTCACTAACAGGACAGAATGTCACAATAGTGTAGTGTGGAAGAGGTTTAAAAAGCTAAGTTCCCAAGAACAAGTAACTTCTTCATTCCTCGAACATTCTTTTCTTGTTGGGGACCGAAGGCGGGTACATTCTTGAGGACATTTCTGCCCTAGCTTTCTTATCATGAGGGTGCTCTGAAAAATACCCTTCTCTCCAGCTACCCTCTTTGCAGAAGGGGTAAAATTCAAGACGAAAGCATCTGCCGCCCGTTAATTATTTCCTGATTATTCTACTGTGATAGTTTAAATATTTCTTCCTACAATGTCTCTATTCAAATACAAGCAAGTCAGAACATACGCTAAAAGGGATACTTTACTGTTGCGAAGTCTATAATAATAAGATTACATATTTCAGCACCTAAATATGACACTTTTATTAAAGAATCACAGTAGGCAAAGATGAAATTTGAACTCCTCGTCTTAGGATTCTCAGTTTTTTTGGGAAAGCGTGCTGCACTTTCATTGAAAATTATACTTTGATCTTCAGTGGGTACAGATATTCTGTACCATACTTGCGCTTAAGAAAACTCAACGTGTTTGTTTTATCATTACGACTAATCCTGCTTTGATTTCTTTGAACTGTTGGCAACAGGTAATTCAACTTAAGTCCTTTCTAGACAGGTTTTGTTCTTCATTGGATGGTAAAATTTCTCTAGTATTAACACCTAAAAAGACTGTCTACTTTCCCATTCCTCTTTTAATTATTGGATATGCTGTTACACTGTATCTAAGAAACCAATTTAGCATTTTAATTGAGGAGGAACATATTAATTTAAGCAACTTATGACCTTTCCTAAAAAGAAATTTAAAAAGACAATCAAAAAGTTAACCTCAAACTTCTGTAATTAAAAAAAAAAAAATGCTTGTTAGGAAATAGCTTCTGGGTGTCATCAGCATGTGTCTTTTTCTTCATTTTATATTTGATTTATCATACCACAGATATGCTAAGAAGGACCCATATAAAATGTCTTCAAAAGGAGTTGTGTTCTGTTAAAATGTTAATGAAAACTTGGCAAAAGTGTACAATGGTGAGCACGGATAAGCATGCTTTTACATTTTTCTAAACCAGTCCCATTTATCAAAATAAAATTTCAATGAATTTCAAACTTAAATATCATTTATTTCTAAGATTTTCCAGGCAATATGTATTTGTGCAAACACCTGGCAAATTGCTAGTTACCACATCTGGTATGTGTGGATGAAATTCATTAGACTAAGTTTTCTAAGCAGTGATGTTTGCCAGAGCTTTGATATGACAAGCGCTTATTCCCGATGGCAGCCGTTCATTCTTTGCCAGTTCATAAGTGCTTCCTTCCAGCCGGGGATTGCATTTCCGCTGGCATTTGAAACACTGGCGACCACATTGGTATATATTAGAATACATGTGCAGAGAGATTACCAACAATCCAAAACAGCCAAATGGGAGCTGCAGTTTGCAGAAGGTTGTTGAGCTAAAAGTCAACAGAATACTTTTGCCTTGAGAGAGAGAGTTCTAGCAAGGGAAGTCCACGCAGGCACATTTCTGAAGGGCCGTTTCTTAAGTATTTGATCACAGATAAAAATAGGCTTACTTAAAAGGCCTTTTCTTAGGGGAAAGATAAAAGACACACTTTGATAACAGAAAAACTTCTGAGTTCTACTTTGGGGTCTCCCAATAAACAACTGGAAAATGTTCTGCGTTTGTTTTCAAGTGGGCATGTAAGCACACAGTTCTCATAGCAGCTATTTGCAAATGTGAAAGAAGTTGACAAGGAAATAGTTTGCTTTAAAGTGGTGCTAAATAAAACAATCAATACAAGATACCCATTGTTAACTCGTCTTTCTCAGTTTCTGTCTTGAAGGGATTGGCATCTAGCACTAAAGTAAGGGAGGCTGATGGAGTTCTTCATTTGCAAGAGCAGTGTAATGACGTCCATAACAGACGGGAGTAACAAAAGTCTTTAGATATATATAGACAAAAAGACACACACACACTAAAGCTAAACTATAAAAAAATACTTCTATTGGGCAGCGCCTGTGGCTCAAAGGGGTAGGGCGCTAGCCCCATGTGCCGGAGGTGGCGGGTTCAAACCCAGCCCCTGCCAAAAACTGCAAAAAAAAAAAACTTCTATCACTACACAGGTAATAAAAATAATTAAATTTCAGAACACATGCCATCAATGATGAAATTTAACCCAGTCATTTATTACCCCTAAACATACCCTGAAAAGGTATAAAACCAACTTGTCTCTATTCTTGTAAAGATGCCAACTTTTGTATACACTCCCAAATAATTCCAGAAAATACTTCTTTTTAGCCTCTATGCTATTTATTTAGTTACTTAGAAAAGTTGTTACAAAAGCAGTTGTAGTACTAATTCAGGAGGTCTGTCCAGAAAGTATCCAGCCATGTGCTATGAAAATAGGACCAGAAATGAATGGCTGGATACTTTCTTGACAGCCCTCATATGTACATGAACATGTGTATACTTTGTTTAGATCCAAAGTCTATGGTTATCTTAAAGTGAGGGATTGAAGCTATTTCATGTATGAGATCATGTTGAATTTTAAAGAGGGAATTTTAAGTAAGGCTTACTATTGTCACTAGACATGAAAAGCTAGTTAACTAAGATGTGGCTTGACATAACATGAAGTACAAGGCTATCACAGATTATCTTAGAAACACTAGGGAGATTTTGTTTCTAGCCAATGCCAAAATAAGAAGTCATGTAAGTAAAATGACTGTCAGTTTACTGAAGATGTCATCAAATTGGATGTTTGCTCCAAATTACCTAGCAGATTAAATAGAACCACAACCAGATAGAATTAAACTTCCTATTATCAATTACCTATTGATAATGTACAGATCAAAACTCTCACAAATTCATAAAAGCACATAACGTTTTCCTATAGTAAAAGTTAGAAAACTACTAGAAATGTATATTTAAGGTCTAATCTTTTAGGAAGTAATTTTTTATTTTTTTTTTTAGAGATAGAATCTCACTTTATCACTGTCGGTGGAGAGCCGTTGCATCACACAGCTCACAGCAACCTCCCACTCATGGGCTTAAGCAATTCACTTGCCTCAGCCTCCTGAGTAGCTGGGACTACAGGCGCCCCTCACAACACCCAGCTATTTTTTTTTTTTTTTTTTTTTGCAGTTTTTGGCCCGGGCTGGGTTTGAACCTGCCACCTCTGGCATATAGGGCCAGGGCCCTACTCCTTTGAGCCACAGGTGCTGCCCACACCTGGCTGTTTTTTGTTGTAGTTTGGCTGGGCTGGGTTCAAACCCACCACGCTTGGTATATGGGGCTGGTGCCCTACCCACTGAACCACAGGCACTGCCTAGGAAGTAATTTTTCAAAACTACTTCACACTGGCTGACCAACTGTGTCCAGAAATAGCTGTGTCATCTAGCTATCTCCTAAGGCTCCGAGGATATGGTAGAGATCTATTCAGAAGTTTTTAAGCACCAAAGGTGATATAGTTACTGCATCATGTTAGAGAAACTTATACAAAAGTCAGAATTTTGTATGGCAGAAAATTTCACTTAATGAATCATTGATACTGGTTATTATTTGCTATTAACTCAGAAATGTTTCAATTTTCTACTTAGTTTCAAGTGAGTCTCATGCTCTGGAATACATTTTATGGAAAAATATAAGAATTAAGGGTTCTGAAATTAGATAGTAGGGTATATCAAAATAACAGAAATTCCCAGGTAAATGTAACTTGGATATGGCAGAAATGTATTTATAAATATTTGGTGACATACATTTTCTTAACATCAGTGAGAATATAAATGTGAAGTACTTCCCCAAAGAGAAGTTATCCAAAATAATTTATATAGAAATTTTGAGACCAGGAGCAGTGGCTTATGCCTATAATTCTACCACTCTGGGAGGCCAAGGCAGGTGGATGGTTTGAGCTCACGAGTTTGAGACCAGCCTGAACAAAAGCAAGACCCTGTCTCTACTAAAAATAGAAAAAAAAAAAAAAAATGAGCAAGAAGATTGTTGACCCGAAGAGTTGAAGGTTGCTGTGGAGGGCAACAGCTCGAGAGTGTCTTAAAAAAAAAAAAAGTTCAGTTTAATCAATTTATTTGACCAAAAATAGTTTTCAATTTCTGTCTGCAAGTATACCAAATTCTCTGCACTACAAAATTAAAACTGGTTGTCAAGTAGTGCAAAATTGAAATACCTCTGAATTTAAGAGGTCTCCTGCTATTTCTTCTTTAACTGGAAAGTACACATGAGGCTGGTTTTTCATTTGATAATCTACGCCATAAGGCTGCAGCTTCCTTTAACTAGTGCTGCTAATATTGAATATAGTTAATGTTCTACTACATAGCATCATACTGTAGGCCCTCTTGCAAATATGTTTTCTTCCAATTCTTCCAAGAAAATAGGGATATGTGATTTGAACTGTATCAATGTATTACCTCCATGGTTATCATTTTTCATCTATTTCTTCCCTCCCTTCTCTTCTAGCCTCAGGTGAAGAAATCTTTAATTTCCTTTTCAAGGCTAATACCTCCACCTGCATTTTGACTCAATCTCCTAACAGTTTTCTTCCATTTTGTGAATTATCTCCCATATTTCCAGTTTTAACATCTCATTCTTTATTTTTCACTTTCCCCCACATTATAAATAACCTCAGATTAAAAAAAAAAATTCCAATGGCAACACTAAGCAATGTAAGAACCATTGCTGTCATCGAAAGAATGACAAAATTTTGATTCTTGTCCTGACTTTAACCTCCTTGTCTCCATATTCTCATTGTTTGGTTAATCTTGAACCTATTAAACTATTACATCATGGCTTCTATCTCTTTTACTTCACTGAAGCTATGTTGCCACATTGAACTCAAACAACCTTTCTATTTTGCATGTTTCTGTCCTGAGTAGAGTGACCCAGTCCTGAACATCAACTATGCCCTCCAGACTGATGATCTTCCTCTCCAGAGCCAAACTCATGCATCTGTCTATTTGTTAGACATCTCCCTTTGGATGTTCTAACACTGCCTTAAATCAATACATCTACAAGACTGAACTTACCATCTTTCATCCCAAATTTGCTTCTCTACCTCAATTGTCTACATTGGTCAACAGCCTCACTTTTTACACAGTAGACGAGTCAGAAAACTGAGCCTTGGACTAAACAATTTATTTCTTCTTATACCCTACATCCAATTAGCTTTCAAGTCATTAAAATAGGGCATCTTTAGCATAGCTTTATGCATTAATCTTCCACATCTTTCCCATAAGTTTTCTATACTGATGCCAAAGTTGTCTTTCTCAAAAGTTCATATCTCACCTGGCTACTCTCTGCTTGAAACCATTCAGTAAGTCATTCCTCCCAAAAAGACACACCAAAAATGCTGGTTCTGATGTATCCTCTGCTCATCTACAGTTCAGTATCACAGCACATTTTTCTCTTTGCCTTTAAGGTTCCTCCACCCAATATATACATTCATTTCTTTAATACCAAGTATAGCGAATTTTAATACGTATCTCAAAATTTATCCAGTATTACAAGGTGCAATAGAAAGAAACTCCTGAGTACCACAGACCCAAATTATAACATGTTTCTTCATCTTAAGAGTTGTTGAATTTGGTCAAATTTTCTTGAAAAGTATCTGAAAAAATAAGGATATTAATCTTCTATAAAGTAGATATAATGATGGGCAAATATGATAATATACAAAAGTACTTATCAGGATAGCCATTGTTTTCTAACAAACACGTGTCTATCTTGGCTCCCTTTCCTAACACAGGCACACCTTCCTTTATTGTGCTTCACTTTATTGTGCTTTGTGGGTATTGTGATGATTTTTACAGATCGTGGGTTTGTGCCAAGCCTGCATTAAGCAAGTCCATCCATGCCATTTTTTTCTAATATTTTAGGTCATTTCAAAAGATTTGTCCATTTTTATGAGTCTACTTTAAACTGTAGTATCTCAGTGAATATTTATTCAATTTAATCAAAATAAGCGCCATTTGAATCAGTGCACTTTTGCCAACGTAACACAAGTTGATTAATTCCATCGGCATAAAAATTGGGTGCTCGGGATTCGATGAAATCAAAGAAGGCCGTTTTTGCTAGGTGCTGATTGGCAAAGGTTCTACTGGTGAGAAAGTTATTGAAGTGCTTGAAAAGATGGTAGTTGGTTGGCGAGAGGTCTGGGGAGTATACTGGATGGGGCAGAACTTCGATGCTTAATTCCTTTAATTTTCTGACGGTGATTTGTGAGACGTGCGGCCGGGCGTTGTCGTGGAGCAGGATAGGACAACTTCTGTTGACCAATGCTGGCTGCTGCTGATGCAATTTTGGGTACATTTCATCAATTTCCTCACAACAGAACTCTGCTATGATGGTTTGGCCTGGTTGCAGAAAGTTATAGTGAATCACACCAGCCGCTGACCAGCATACAGTAACCATGATCTTTTTTTGGTGGGGTTTTGCCTTTGGGAAGTGCCTGGGTGGCTCCTCGGTGTCCAACCACTGTCCTGAATGTTTCCTATTGTCATAGAGAATCCACTCTTCATCACACGTGACGATCCAATCCAAAAAAGGATTGTTTTGGTTGCGCAAAAGCAATGAAGAAAAAACCTCGAAACGTGACAATTTCTGCCGATCATTTAAATTGTGGGGCACCCACTTTTTGAGATTTTTGACCTTTCCAATACGTTTTAAACCATCAAAAACCGCATGGGAGCTGACACCCAGTTCTTCCGCCATCCCACGCACCGTTTGTGATGGGTCAGTCTCCACCAGGGTCCTCAAATTCTGGTCCTGTATTACTCTAGATCAACCACTTCGGGGCTCATCTTCGAGGCTAAAATTTCTGGAATGAAATTTCGCAAACCAACCTCGAACAGTGCGTTCATTAACAATATCATTGCCAAATGCCTGGTTAATTTTTCGGACTGTTTCAGCAGCGCTTTGGTTCAATTTGAATTCGTAGAGAAAAATTGGCCGAAAATCGCTTAATGACATCATATAGTAATAGGCCAAAAAAAATAAAAAAAATTAAAAGTAGAAAAAAATGAACAGCATCAATGTATAGAGTACAAAATTCTCCATCAATCAGTATATACCATGACACAGTAGAATAAATATTTATTGAGATATGGAGCTACAAAGACACATGAAATTAAAAAGGACAAAACATTTGAAACAACCTAATAGCATGTCCTTACATTGT